>CM061140.1:127934278-128043490 GCA_030789695.1 Scilla litardierei | reverse complement strand
AAATTCCTGACATATCCTTCCATATATGTAAAAATGGAATTGTATAAACAATCTTATTAACAATTTTATGACATATCACAGAATTTTTACAATTCTTATTAACAATATCATGTGCCACATCCTGCTATATTTTATTTACTTGATCACAAAAATATTGATCACATGATTGTTTCATATCAGAATTGTTTGATATATGGCAGGATAACTTGATATGGAAGGATAATAAAGAATTGCTTGATTTAAGAATTGTAATGGCAGGATATACAGAATTGATATAACAATTCTTATATGGCAGGAAGTGTTTAGGCACAATTGTTATTGCAGGAATTGTTATGGCAGGATATGTAGGTCAGCTTGATCCAAGACAACAAAAATGTTTAGGCAAAATTTTTGAGTAAAAATAAACTTTTATTTTTTGTGAATGATCTAGATCAAAATGAACTGAAAAATTGTTTATTTTTACTACATGCATCAAACTTCATGATTCAAAAACATCCTGATAATTCCCAGATATATTGTCAATATCCAATTACATGGCCATTCCACCCATGTCCCCGCGATGCCTCTATATGCACAGATAAGAATACTCGAAGAGAAATACATAACTACAACAGGAACATTATTCAATCATTCCTATCATTCATTTGACAAATTAATTCTGCATGCATATTTCCTAATATGACATTGAATTTTAGCATTAGACCATGAAATTTCGTGATATGACATTGAAATTCATGCATATTTCCTAATATTTCCTAATATGACATTAATTCCTCATCCAATTACATGGTCATTCCGCCCATGTCCCTGCGGTGCCTCTATATGCACAGATAAGAATACTCGAAGATAAATACATATCTACATAAGGAACATTATTCAATCATTCTTATCATTCATTCGACAAATTAATTCTGCATGAATATTTCCTAATATGACATTGAAATTTAGCTTTAGACCTTGAAATTTCCTAATATGATATTGAAGTTCATGCATATTTCCTAATATTTCCTAATATGACATTAATTTTCATCCAATTACATGGTCATTGCACCTATGTCCCCGTGGTGCCTCTATATGCACAGATAACAATACTCGAAGAGAAATACATAACTACATAAGGAACAATATTCAATTATTCCTATCATTCATTTAACAAATTAATTCTTGATGCATATTTTCTAATATGAAATTGAAATTTAGCTTTAGACCTTGAAATTTCCTAATATGACATTGAAATTCATGCATATTTCCTAATATGACATTAATTCTTCACACAATTACATGGTGAATCCGCACATGTCCCCGTGGGGCCTCTATATGCACAGATAAGAATACTCGGAGAGAAATATATATATACATAAGGAACATTATTCAATCATTCCTATCATTCATTCGACAAATTAATTTTGTATGCATATTTCCTAATATGACATTGAAATTTAGCTTTGGACCTTGAAATTTCCGAATATGACATTGAAATTCCTGCATATTTCCTAATATTTCCTATTATGACATTAATTCTTCATCCAATTACATGGTCATTCCGCCCATGTCCCCGCAGTGCCTCTATATGCACAAATAATAATACCCGAAGAGAAATACATAGCTACATAAGGAACATTATTCAATCATTCATATTAATCATTCGACAGATTAATTTTTCATGCATATTTCCTAATATGACATAAATATTTCTTAAAATTTATGTGAAGAGAAATTCCTAATATGACAAATTAATTCTTCATGCATATTACCTTATATGACATTGAAATTCCTAATATGCATATTTCATAATACAAATTAATTCTCTCATTCATTATTATCCTGCCTTTTTCAGATGTTATTATCATGAATACTGATCATATCATTTTTGCAGCATGGGAACTATTTAGTTATAATTCAAACTTGATTTCATTTATATATGAATCTATCACATTATATATTATCTCCAAAAGATATGCAACAACAAACAATGTATCCAGTATTAGAAAAAAAATATCTAATGGTTTGAGACAAAAAGTTATGGCTGACATTTCTACCTTCGATAAATTAATCACACAAAGGCCATCAAGAAGATCACCAAATACTGTCACGCTGAGAACCTAACATATTTATGCTAGGTCTGACCAAATACTGTCATAGATTTCATAAACAAATATTGTCATGCTAGGTCCGACCAAATATTGTCATCACCAAATACTGTCGCACCAACGACTATCACAGTATATGCAAGAACCTTACAGATAAACAATGGAAACCATTATAGATATTGAGTAAAGAAGATTCCCAGTGAGGTTGTTGTTAGCGAATTTCGGCACCATTGAAATGAAGCCTAGCACATACAAATCAAAAGTCGCCACAATAACGCAATAATTGCAAAAAAACAATAAAGAATAACACATACATGTATGTGGCATTTGGAGGCATCTGATTCGGAATCGTCTCGTGTAATTGTTGTTGCTTAAATCCCTAACAACAAAATATTGATAATAATAAAAATAATAATAATATAACTATAACTATAACTATCATGCAAATGCTTATTCATGATCTTTATCAATTATAAACAAAAGTAAAACAATTCTTCTCACAGATATTATCACAGTAAAATAAATGCATATTCATGATTTTCAAGGACAATAAATCCGAGAACGTACCCAAGAGTTCCATTGAAACCCAACTCAGGAATTTGACTGTTAATGGATTTGCAATAACAACCGCAGATATTATTTTGATATTCCAATAAGATTGTTTTGATGTTCCATTGAGATTTGCAGTAACAACTGCAGGGATCGCTGCCGTTCCAGCTCCATCCAGAAAGTTGAAGGGGCTATTCAAGGAGCCAAACACACCCCAAGAGCTTGAACTGCAATCAGAATTGATGAAAACCATCAAATGGGGAGCTACAACTCAAGAATTTTTTCAGTTGGGGAGCTACAACCGAATGAACTTTTCTCAAGGGGATGCTACAACCAAAAATTATAACAGAATTGATGAAAACAAACACAGAATGAATGATGATAGCCGCTTGAGAAAAGTTATTTAAAGGGCTTTCAACTCTTACCCCAAGATTTTCAATCGAGAAATTTTTTAAAGATCAAAATGTAACTCCCCTTAATCGATAACTGTGTTGGTTGAATACCTTTCCTTGATATGATAGCCGCCAACTTGCTTATATCACCCTTTAAGTTCCAATCAAACATATGATCATAGAATTGCCAACACAATGATACAATACCTCAGATGAAATACTTGTGTATATTTTGCTTGAACCAAAGTGTCTTGCATAATGTCAGATATTTCAGGAGCACATGATAAAACATATTTAATTTGCAGTGGAAGTTTTAAAATAACAGTTTTAAAAGTATTAAATAGCAGTTTAAATAGCAGTTGTTAATCTGCTATTTAAAACAGAATATGGTGTAGAAGTTCAATATGTTTTTGATATGTTTTTGATATGTTTTAAATACGTTTTAAATAGCAATTTTAAAAGTATTTATCAACCAAATATGAAACTGCTATTTTAAAAGTATTAAATAGCAGTTTTAAAATAGCAGTTGTTAATATTCTATTTAAAACCGAATATGGAGTAGAAGTTCAATATGTTTTCAATATGCTTTAAATAGTAGTTTTAAAGGTATTTATAAACCGAATGTTGTCAGTACAATTTGCAGTTTTAAATAGCAGTTTTAAATAACAATTCACGACTTTCTACTCAAAATCACATTGGTAAATAGACACATTGGTTTAGAGGCACATACATCCCAATGAAACATACTAACATCCGAAACATCGCCAAAGGACAACACTTTCTGCTCAAAATTTGCTCAAAGGCTTTGAAATATTGGTAAGTCATGATTTTAGGAAATTTTTGCTCAAAGCCTCCTTAACAATTCATGACTTTCTACTCAAAATCACATTGTTCAAGAGACACATTGTTCAAGAGACACATAGATAGGCTTCGAAATAAAAAAATTGCTCAAAATTTTTTTTCCCAAAATTCCATTATATTAGAATCGTTAATCCTGTACAATTTCACAAATTTCCACAAATATCTTGAAAAATAAACACATGTAAAAAAATTTGAAAAAATTGAGATACCTTGACTGCAATGGTACCAGCGAGTGCATCAAGTTACCTGGAAGCATATAGTTTTGAAGCATATTCAAGCTTTGTAGAATGGTGTAAACATATAGTTTTGACGAAGCTGTGGAGAAGCTGTGGTTACAGTGTACACATGTTCAAGATGTGGAGAATGATCTTAATATATAATCATAGGAGAATGTTCAAGCTCTGAGAATGATCCTCAAGATATATATTCTTTGAAGAAGTTGGGGAGAAGGATCATCACGATATTCAAGCTCTGAGAATGATCCTCCAGAACCACACATGCCACTGTAAACATCATCTATGGAGCCAAGATTTCCATGTAAAATCCTCCGTGCGGAAGAATTGTGAAAGCTAAAACCATGGATTGATGTTGGGTGGAGGACGACTGGTTGCCACGTGCCTTCTGCAGTAAGATCAATTAGCACAATGAGCCAAATAGAAACTCAGGTTCCTGCATGTTGGGAGCCTGCAGAAAAATCAGTCAGCAGTTGTAATACAATTTTATCTGGTCATTAAAGTTGAGGTTCCAGTAAAATCAATTTCCACTTGCTATTTTGTAAAAGGTGAATACTTCTAGGCCCACTACAGAAAACAGGGGCCAATCTCTCGATCTTGCAGAATGACACAGGGTACTAACAACAAAATATTGCAATGACATATCTGACTACCCAAAATTTGGAGCTAGTCAAAGAGCAAGCTACATAAGGTTTCATCATGCTACAGTAGGTTTCAAACATTATCATAACTTTGCATAGACGATCATGTATTTGATAACACGTTTATCAGCCGACACATATTTTACAGTGCAGCGACTAAATTTGGCTTTGCAAGAAGAATAAATCATTTTGGGTTAACATGTACATATATCTTTTTACAAAAAATCTAAAGCTTTTCACAGAACAAATTTTATTACATAGCAAGAAACAAAGAGCATAAAAACACAAATTTTGTTGGAAAAATGCGAGGGAAGGCGATAAATTTAAGCTTCTCCTACTGTTGGGAAAAATTCTCACCTACTGAAGCTTCTCCTTGTAAGGGTCATGGTTCATACACAGAAGAAGATGAAGATGAGGTCTGTTATGGCTTATTAAAAAAATTCTACTTGCAAATTAACATTACACATAACAAAGAAATGGGAGCCCCTTACAAGGAGAAAAGAATTCTCACCTGCAAAGTAAAAATAATTCTCACCTGCAAATCTACCTGCAAATAATTCTCACCAGCAAATGGGAGCCCTGTACCTGCAAATAATTCTCACTTGCAAATGGGAGACCCTTACCTGCAAATCTACATGCAAAGTAAAATAATTCTCACCATCAAGCTCTGTTAGGGCTTAGGGTTTTGAAGATGTGATCCGACCAAAGCCCATCGGCGAGAAAGAAGATGAAGATGTCACAAAGCCTGATTGCTTGTCGTTGGGCTCCCTTGGTCGAGGATGCCATCAGCCGAAAGATGCCATTAGTCGAGGATGCCATCACCTCTAAACCAGGGGCGGCCCTGTTCCTATTCGATTGCGAGCACAGGATGTTGAGAGATTTGAGAGGAAGTGAGGAAGAGATGTAGAGAGAGGGGGTCCCCAAAGTTTGGTCAGCTGAGAATCTCCCCCCAAAGTTTTGTTCTCATATGCAAATTTCAAATTTTATTCAAACCAAATTTCAAGTTTTAAATTTCCCTCCCTTTCCCAAGCTTATCCCCAAACTTATCCTAGACAATAATTTTAGTTTGTCCTAGTCATCTTTTGTTTGTCCATGTAGGACTAACTTTGTCCTAGTAGGATAAAAATTCAAAAAAGGTCCTATTTTATAGAATAGATATATATATATATATATATATATATATATATATATATATATATATATATATATATAAAATCATAACCCGTGCCCGTAGGCATGGTTCAATTAAGATTTTTCCCCGTAAAATCTTTGTTCCCCAAAAACTTATTTCAATAGTCAAAATTGCGCGGAACAACAAATTAGCCTAAAAATATTTAGCGGCACGGACGCATTCGACGCGGAACAACAAATTCGTCGTGGGCACCTTCGGCGCGAAACAACAAATTGGTGTAAAAAATTTAGAAGGGCGCCTTCGGCACGGGAAATTATTCGTATCTTATTGCCACATGCATCAAAGAGCCGGTGTGCCCCGCGTTGAGGGAGAGATCATTCGATCTGCAGTATTAAGTGCAAGTTAACGTTTCCCCCAAATTCATTAATTGTGTGCACTCTATTATTCTCCAGAAATTTTTCATTTTCCAAAAACTTTCATTTCCCTAAAAACTTTCATTTCCCCATTTCCTCATTTCCCCAAAAACATTCATTTCCCTAAAAACTTTCATTTCCCCATTTCCTCATTTTTCCAAAAACTTTCATTTCACCATAAATGTTTTTCCCCTCAAAACTTTCCACAAATTCTCATCTCAACCGTTGATTTCCCAAGATTAAATCTCAACCATACTTCTATCAACCTGTTTGTCTTAGTCAGCTTGTCCTAGTCAGCCCTAGGATTCAAAAACAGTTGTCAAATGCAATATAGATGTATGAATATAATGTGTATCATATGACATGGGCCTTAGCCTCATATATGCCTCCAAGACTCCCACCGTCGTCATTTTTGGAGGATCGAAACCGTGCATTTTGATCTACATATGCTAAACCTCCAAACATCGAATATGGGGTGACCCAATGGGTTTTGCCCATTCGGCCACCCATTGTAAATTAAACGGTTATAAATGAATAGAACTTTTGCGACGGGTGGATGAACGGGAAAACCCCCTGGGTTCACCTGAAATTTGATGTTTTGAGATTTTAGAATATAAAGATAAAAATGAATGGTTCCAATCCTTCAAAAAATGATAGATATGTGAGTTTTGGAGGCCACATATGAGGCTGATACCCATCTCTCTCTCTCTCTCTCTCTCTCTCTCTCTCTCTCTCTCTCTCTCTCTCTCTCTCTCTCTCTCTCTCTCTCTGTGTGTGTGTGTGTGTGTGCGTGCGTGCGTGCGTGCGTGCGTGCGTGCGTGTCAGCTAGTGTTCGCTCATAAACATTTTACATAGGAATTTAGTTTTTTTGAATTTTTTCTCAAATTTTTTTCGCAATGTTTAATCTAAGCATACATATAGACGCACGCATGCACCGCATGTCAGCCATAGGAAAAATTGATTGGGACTATATACACATCTAAATGAGGTGTATGGATGTGATGTTTGTTATTTTTTGGTAAAAAATTGGTAAAGAGGAAGAGATATGTCCTACGATGTGATTTGTTGTATTTTTGGCAAAATGTCTCTTCCCTACACATCAATTTGACTTTATATAGCAATTCTCGAAAAATAACGGGTGAACCCTTGAAGGATATGACACTCGATCAAGCACTTACAAAGCTAATGGTTTTGGAACAATGGAACATTTTATACGATCGAAGGTCAAATATGGGGGGGATTTATTTTGATATATAGTTTGGAATGGAATTAGGATGTATAGTTCTGATAACATCCAACAGTTTAGATTTAGTATTAAAAAAATAAATCAAAGAGAGAATTTTCTCACGGTGCTTGCATGTAAAAGTTTTCGCAAAAGATCAACATGGAGTTGCACGTGTGTACCCGCGGGCCGCGCCTAATAAAAGGTCCAAATGGGTTCGCTAATACTGAAAATCATTAACCGGTTGGCTTTTGATTTTCTCAAGATGTAATAATTGCATTTCATTGCCTCTGAATTATTTTCTCTGATTTCTTCGAAATTCTTCTTCGAAGTGCAGAGATCTACTTTTAATGATATTTTATAACAATCCATTGTTCAAACAGAAAATTAAGTGTCTGCTTGCAACAATACTTACCAGTGAATATCGAATATTTAACCGGCATCTTTATGTATTTTGCAACCGTTCAATAAGCCTTGTATACAATTGGATTGTAGTATTTACATTTTAATTGTACGTCCTTCTCTTTTGTCTCTATATAACTTATCGTATCCCAAGCCATCAATATAACTTATCCAACCCCAAGCCATCAGTGGGCCAAAAAAGTGGGGTAGCACCCCGATACTAATAATAAATTGCATTCATTCCCGGTTCAACTTAGAAGGGCTTCTGCATGTTCATCAAAATATCTTGGATCGGGTCCCTGAACCCGGGTTCAAACGAACCCGCCCCGAACTCCGAAAGGATCACTCCTTCGATGGCAGTCCCGTTATTAAAGGAAATTTCAAGGGCTTTGTCCCACTCGTTCCACCTGGGCTGGCTGTCCACCTCCCTCTCGCCCGCCAACTCCGGCGACAGCACGTGCTCCGAGCCGCAACTGGAGGCCGTGTGAAGCCTCGGCACCGAGTCCGACGTGTCGAAATTAACCATGTCCATCCCCTGCGACGGCGCGTGCAGCATTGGGACAACGGGCTTCTGCTCCGGTGTTTCCGGGTTGGGTCCGGCGTTGTCCAATGCCTCGACCCGTTTAACGATCGGGCTCCCTCTCTTGTTATAGATCCCGCACAGCACCCAGTCGTCCAGCTGCAAGTATCCACGTGTCAAGTTACAGTTCATCAGTGACACGTCACACGTCAGCATACAATTGATTAATTAGTTTCAATGCTTACCCTGAGGCTGTTCTTTCTGCAGGCAGATCGGTCGACGTCGGCAAGACGATACTCGTGCATGATCCAGTTTGTCTTCTGCCCTCTGGGAGCCTTTCCGTCATAGAAAACCAATGCCTTCTTGATCCCCACCAGTTTCGGAGCTCCAACCACCTTGTAAGTGACCGTCGCCTTCCAGTAACCCGAACCCACAGCCCTGTTGGGCCTGGACCCGTTATGGTACTTCCTGTCTCTTGGGGAGAAGAAGTACCTCTCTCTCTCTCCATACGATGTCATCTCTGTCGTCATAGCGCGAGAACTCGTAAATGACCATTTTTGCCTCGATGGCTGAATCATGGAGGAGTGTAGCATAGAAATTAATTTTACCTGGGAGATCCCACAGATGGAACTTGTACAGGTCGATGTCGGCGATGATCGGTGCCGACATTGATTTACAAATAACCAAGGGGGAAATGAAAGAAAATAATGTAAGGGGACCTCTTGGACTCGAGTGTAATCGAGCTGGTGATCTTCGACGCGATCGGTAAGCTGGTCTAGGGCTTTGCCCTGCTGCTGCAAGTCCTTGGAATCTGCCACCAAATCGATGGTGCCTTCATCTCCTCCCTCCATTTTTTCCCTTCTCTTCTTGTCCCCTTTCCTTCTGCTCGCTCTCAATATCCCCCTCGCATGTGAGAAGCTCCAGGTAGATCGCCGTAAATGGAGGCATGAGGGGAGAGCCTGAGTGGTAGCAGACGGCGATGGCAGGAAGATGCAGCTTTCAGATGAGAATGTGGCGATGCTTCTCATCGTCATTTTGAATAGAAGCCAAAGTGATACCATTTGCTTTTGTTTTTAGGATATGGAGGGGTGGAGATGTCTGGCAGTGTAAACGAAGAGGTGACCATTAAAAGCTGTGCCCTCAAAATCATAACCCCCAAGTTTCGAAATTACCAAAACTTTCCCCTCAACGTGCGGCAGGATTTGAAGCCGCGAGGTTGCCCCTCTAATGTGCGGTGGGATTTGAAGCCCAATCAATTATCCACGTGAATAACCTATCAGTGATCCGCGTGCTCCGATAAAATTAGATTTCTTTACACAAAATCCTCCCAACGGGTAAAGATTATCCCCCCCAAAGGTCAATCACAAAATATCATCTCAACCTTTGATTTATCAAGATCAGATCATAGCCGTCTTTCTATCTACCCCTTTGTCCTAGTTAGCTTGTCCTAGTCGGCCCTAGGATTCAAAAATCGTTGTCAAATATATTATATATATATCTATCTATCTACCAACGTAAACACATACATATCATAATATCAATCACACTTTACATTTAATCAAATAACACCCCATAATACAATCACTTTACACACCATAATAATATTACATTATCAATACACGTATACAATCATAATACACCCTTCTACACATGCATTCATCGTATAGTCACATATATATATATATATATAATATACACACCATAGCAATATACATATAATTAGTATACCACTACATATACCTATCCATACATAGTTACGACATTCAATAATCGTGTATACATCGTGGTATACACGCACATACACATAACATCCCGTAAAGGCAAGCAATACTATACAAAATTATAATCTTATTACCATACGTATATCACACATATTCATACAGTACGTATATATCTACCTATGACTAGCACATACATATCCACGTACGAGCACACGCTCATACGTGCTAACATATAAATCATATAATAGGCCGACACACTTAACTATAAGTATACCTATTATCATTACACCTAACAAGCACATGACTTACTAGTACTATTTCAAGCATTTACAAGTACCTTTGTCACGCCCCGCTTCCCAAAAATGTGGAGGCGAAGCGTGAGAAGGTCCGCTCAGACTTGAAGCTACAAAGCTGCAAGTCCGATAAGCGTCAATCAAATTTAAAACTGCAGGTCCTTGCAACGCGAACGAAACAAAGATAATAATATTGAGATGTGACAAAAGAATAATCTCAGAATATCCATAAATATAAATTCCAACATCGCAGAAAAGCCACCAGGCTAAAAGAAAAGAGACTAAAGGCCCAAACATGGCCAACAAAAGTACAAAGTACAACAACAAAGTAATGGTGCAAGCACCGACATTTAACAGCAACCTAAAGCAAAAGCAACGCCAACAGTCTCTAAAACTGGTCTCCGGTGTCCACGAACTCCTCGACGAACGTAGGCTCATTGTCAGCAACTACCTCGTCCGCTACAACTATCTCTGGCTCAGGGTCTAACATGTGACACCCAAAGAGAAAGGGGCACATGTCAGCAAGTCTGGAAGACTTGTGCAAGTGAAACTGAAAGTACAAGTAAGAGCAACCTAAAAGTTCTAGCATGATGCAATGACATGGCAGTTAAAGTAATGAGTGCAACAGGTAAAGTAAAGCGAAGTAAGGTACGAGCATGGCATGACATTCACAAGACAAGTACAAGACAAGAAAAGTAAGCACCTCGTGCACAGAGATTCCGTCTTTTGGCTAGAGGGCTGATCAGGCCACTCCTAAGCTCAAGCGAACGTTTATCCCTACCCCTCCACGTGTGTCGAGCCAGGGCCTTACCCCCGAACGGTAATGCTCGCTTCTGGATCACGAGCCAGGAAGTGTTTTTAAACAAGTATGGCCTAGGGGTGCACCTAGCCAGGGACACGGAAACACGGATTTGTACAAGTATTTTGTAGCGTGTGCTACGATGCAACAATCAAGTTGGATGACATGTAAGATGCAATGCATGGCAGTTAAAAGTACGTACAGTTTAAGGAAAGTAAACGTGACAGTTTAGTATGCATGAACAACAAGTTTAAAGGGTTGGATCTAGCTTCGTTGTCAAGCTAGATCAATTAGGTGACGGATCTAGTTTCGTTGTCAAACTAGATCAAGTAGGTGTCTAGCCAGCTATCATTTCACTGACTAGTCTCTTTTACGCTAAAAACAAGGAAGTGGCCTAAAAACATGGCCCTACACAAGAGTTGGCAAGTTTCACTTGCCTGCAAGCACGACGTCTGAGCACACCGTCCAATGAGTCCAAAATCACAATTATCCTACGTGCACAAGTCCACCGGCCTCAACACGACGCGAAAGCTACACCGGCGTCGGGTAGCGACGCCGGGGGTTGGAATAATAAGATCGCGCTCCAAGTCCAGATTCCAATTAGATTCCTCGCTGGAAATTTCAGAGCAATCGACCGGGGCGACGATTCCAGATTCCAAAGCTCGCACGTGCGACGACGGGCTACGACGTGCGACGACGTCGTACGCGACGAATCCTCAAAGAGCAAGCACCTAGGTGGGGCCCACAACAGTCCTAGGGGCCTTTGGGGGACCCACAATAACTTTGGAGAACTTGGGGGGCCCACGGTGGCAAGCGATGCGACGGGTGCGGGGTTGCGACAAGTGGCTCTCGGTCGTACAGCCTCGGTGCGGGGAGCTCCATCGGTCGCTGCGGGGGAACGGGCTTGTGCGACGCTTGGGGTGTGCAGCAGTGCGGGGCAGCGCTTGGTTCTCTCGGTCGGAGCGGGGGAGGCCATCGGTCGTGCGCTGCGGATGCGAGGGAGCGGGCGCTGCAACGTTGCGAGCATTGCAACGTTGCGGAGGCGGGCGATCCGCTCGGTCAAGCTCTAGCGGATGCGGGGCGACAAGGCGGGCGCTGAGCGGGGGCTTGCAGCGGGCGGCTGTGCAGCGGGTGCGGGGAAGCCTCTCGGTCTGACCGAGAGGAATCTTCGGTCGGAGCGGGGAGCGGGGGGTGGCGACAGCAGCGGGGTGCGGGGCTTGCTTGGTGCGGGCGGTGGCCTCGGTCAGACCGAGGGAACGGAGCGGAAATCTTCGGTCGTGCACAGGCGATGGCTGCAACGTTGCGACGATTCGTCGCAACGTCAAATTTGAGGTTTGGAAGATGCTAGGGCTAATTTCTTGCGAAAATAGGTCTTCCTAGGGGTTGCTTATATAGTATAGATGGGTTGACTTGGTCTAGGGCTAAATCTAATAGGATTAGAAGTTTAAAAAGATTTAAAATTCAAATCTAACCAACTCCATCTCACCCAAGGCTTTGACCTGGTCCAAATGAGCTGGAAATTGGCTCAAAAATTCTTTAAAACGTTTTAAACTCAAATAAATTTTATTTGGCCGAAAATAATTTAAAAATTAATTATTAAAAATAATATAAAACTTGTAAAAATTATAAAAGTGGTCAAATAAACTCCAAAAATTATAAAATAAATATCGTGGTGATCGTGGTGACGAATGTGAGCTAACTAAGAAGACGGATCTCAAATTCGACGTCGGACGACGAAACTAAAAATAGAAACGTCTCCCGTCAAAGTGAAAACCGTCACGTCTCATCGAGTAAGTTTAAATTGTGGAAAAACGACTCGAGAAGTGTCGTTCCAAGATAGTGCCACTATTTAATACTCTCAGAGACGTTCACAACGGCATATCACACAAAAGTGTTCACGAGCAAACAAAGTCTAAAACAAACACGTGCACGGTCAAAAGCACGTGCACGAACAACGTACCACGAAAAGTGGTCGTTACATCCTCCCCACCTTAGAATAAAGTCCGTCCTCGGACTTTCTAATATAGCTAGTCGCTCTAATAATTACCCCAAATCAAGTCACATTATATTTCAAACCAAGTATAGTCATTACAAGTGCTCATATGCACTAGGTAGTCAAACATTAACACTACCAACACGTATATTTATACATTCACGTACTTCATATACTTATACTTATTATAGTCAGTCAAACTTATACATGTATTTCAATCACATATATATAAACATATATCCCTTATATAACTACTACCTAGTATAAAACAATAGTTCAGATACTCACATAAGGATAGTCTCACACTTAGCCAATACAATCATTGCTCTACCTATATGTAGCTACCTATGCACAGACATCAAGGGTATACTACCCTCTAATATTCATCCAATACCAACATCTCAGCACATATAGTCACACCATACCATTATTAAATCAAATTCACTATATCTAATATACATTCACCACTACTATAATTTCATATTCTATATAGTCATTCAAATTCATTCAAATATTTCACCATACATTCACATTACGTACGGTCCTATAACTGCATTTACGACACGCCACATATACCATAGTCATCAATTCCTATAACTAAGCACATACTTACCCGTGCATGGTGCACACCCATACACGCTAGTTTTTCATTTACGCACACCAATCATACCATTATATAACTAGCACACATACACACCTAGTTTTAGCTAGTACACATACGTTCACACGAGCAAGTCCTTAGTAATTAGCTATACCACAAGACCAACACCTATAACTATATACTGGTGTAGCGACCCACAATCATGTGCGTAACACAACCAGGCACAAACACTCCTATCACTATACATACATCAAACATCGCTATATTCAAACTTCAGACATACATTCAATGTACTTAGAGTATACCCACTCAAGCTTGAGTGAGACTCAATACATATATCAGAATATTTTATATACGTAACACGGCATTCATACATATACCAATACCACTCCATTATATATATGTATATATATATATATCTACCAATACAACCATAGGCATACCATAGGTCAATCACACTCAATATTTAGTCAGGTAATACTTACATAGTTAAATCAATCTATATACCATAATAATAATACAGACATCAGCACACGTATAATTATAATATACTCCTTAGTACAAACATTCACCGTATAGTCACACATAAGTAGTGTATATATTCACACCATAACCTACTACCTATAATTAGTATACTAACACATCCACACATGCATAATTAAGATGTGCAATAGTCGTGTATACCTCACGGTATGCACGCATGCAACATCCCGCAAAGCAAGCAATACCAATCAAAATTATAACCTTACTACCATATGTATATCACCTATATACTCATGCAACAAAACATGAATACTTACGTCTAAACACAATACATACCCACATACGAGCACACACTCATACGTGCTAACATATAGGTCACATAATAGGCCTACTCTCTTAACCATACGTACACTTATTATTATCACTACTATCATACACATAGCTTTACCAATCATTTACTTCAACCATTATAAGTATCTCTAACTACATACACAACTTAGATATTTCAACGCTAACTCTAATACACAGGCATCCCTAGTATAGTATAGCTATCCACACAAAAATCTATAACTACTAACACACCACAACTTCATACTATCACGAATAACTTCGAGTATATATATATACCACACAATAGGCAAGCATCAATATACTATGGGGGCACACTCATTCAAGCCCACGTACACAACTTAGGTACGTGCACCACGACTACCTCACAAGGTCCAAGGGCCTACTAACAATTAAGGGTTGACACAGACATTGACGGACCCTAAGGCCTAAGTAATGAAGAGAGGTCGAGGTCGAGGGCATGACGAGGGAAGGATCGATAAGCACGAGTTCAGATAGGACGAATACAAGGAGGCAGCTTGGTTAGACGAAACATTGACTCAATGGTGATGTTTAGGTTGAGGGAAAAGGGAGATGTAGTGATGCTTATATAGGAGGGGAAAAAGGAAATAGGGTAAATAGCATGAGATAAAATACGCAAAATTGAAAACTGTTGTACTTCAAAAAAATTGAAATTCCTCGTCTGTATAAAATATTTGAGATCGATAAAGCGTGTTGAAATAAGTTTGAGTCGCATATTCATAATAAGAGAAAATGTTTTATAAAATCAATGTAAAAGGAAGTAAAATTATTTACACGAATATTAAGGACGAGGTTTTAGAAAATTTATACGTCAGTAATTTAATATAATGTTGTAAAAAGTTTTGGAAAGTCGAAGAATGAAATCAAGTAACGGAAAAATTTAAACTCAGGTTAAATGCTTTCAAAACTCTTTGGGCTATGGAAAATTGAGAATAATCAATTTTGAAACTACTTTTTAGAGAACCAGGGTTTGCCAGAAATGAGAAACTAATTTACATAAGGTTCTTAATATACGAGCACAACAAGTCTGGCACGGATATAAAAATAGTTGAAAGTATGTATGGTGCACGGAAAAATAATATTAACGACTTAGTATAAGAATTTTCAAGATCGAATAGCAAATCCTTAAAATCAAATCAGGGAGGGTCTAAATCAGAAAGTGGTTATGAAAATAGTAATTTTGCAAAAATCTGAAGTAGCGAAAACGACGAGCAAAACCAACTTGCTGAAAGCTGAAATTCCATGTGTCTTGAAAGTATATTAAAGTAAACGCGACGTTTCATTCGTATAAGAAGGAAAATTATAAATCGTATTGGGAAAAATAAAAGTACGGTTCTATATAAAATTAATATATGAAGGGCAACGTAATTACATAAGTACGAAAAATATAGGCTGGAAAAATATTATAACTAGTGTTCAAAAATTTCGACAAAAGTTTTAAAAAAAATTTAAATCAATGAAGGAGTATGAAGTATAAGTATATTAAAATTTTGAACACGGTTAAACTTAGGGAAAGAGGAAATCGAAAAATACTTTAAGAAGATTTAGGATTTGTAATGGAGATGTTCGAAGAGTGACGACGATCGTCATGAGGCGATCTCGTGAATCGAGGCAAGGAAATTTGGGCAGGTGATCAGAACATACATACGCCTAGGATATGATTCTGAAGGATCTACGGGGAAACTCCTACGGTTGATCAACTAAAGATTTGGAACTAGGCACTAAGACCTTCTAAGGAGCTGGACGGAAACGAAATGCGTTCAGCTTGGTCCAAAATCGATGAACCCAAGCGAACAACCAAAGGAAAATTCTAGAAGTCTAATATGGTCAGGGTTAGGCATTAACCACTAAGGTAACTCCTACGACGATCAATTGCTGACAGGGAGTCTAACTAACAAACAGAGGCCCTTAACTAGCAAGCACAGACGTCTAACTAAGTCTCTACCACCTAGTGTCATAAGAAAACGACTAGACTCAGGGCTTATGACTCGGATGTTGCAATTTATTTAATGGACATTCCATTATTATCGTTGTTCCGTTAATTCGCAATTGCAAGATTGGACCTGCATGGGCCACCAACAAAACCTGTCACGCCCCGCTTCCCAAAAATGTGGAGGCGAAGCGTGAGAAGGTCCGCTCAGACTTGAAGCTACAAAGCTGCAAGTCCGATAAGCGTCAATCAAATTTAAAACTGCAGGTCCTTGCAACGCGAACGAAACAAAGATAATAATATTGAGATGTGACAAAAGAATAATATCAGAATATCCATAAATATAAATTCCAACATCGCAGAAAAGCCACCAGGCTAAAAGAAAAGAGACTAAAGGCCCAAACATGGCCAACAAAAGTACAAAGTACAACAACAAAGTAATGGTGCAAGCACCGACATTTAACAGCAACCTAAAGCAAAAGCAACGCCAACAGTCTCTAAAACTGGTCTCCGGTGTCCACGAACTCCTCGACGAACGTAGGCTCAGTGTCAGCAACTACCTCGTCCGCTACAACTATCTCTGGCTCAGGGTCTAACATGTGACACCCAAAGAGAAAGGGGCACATGTCAGCAAGTCTGGAAGACTTGTGCAAGTGAAACTGAAAGTACAAGTAAGAGCAACCTAAAAGTTCTAGCATGATGCAATGACATGGCAGTTAAAGTAATGAGTGCAACAGGTAAAGTAAAGCGAAGTAAGGTACGAGCATGGCATGACATTCACAAGACAAGTACAAGACAAGAAAAGTAAGCACCTCGTGCACAGAGATTCCGTCTTTTGGCTAGAGGGCTGATCAGGCCACTCCTAAGCTCAAGCGAACGTTTATCCCTACCCCTCCACGTGTGTCGAGCCAGGGCCTTACCCCCGAACGGTAATGCTCGCTTCTGGATCACGAGCCAGGAAGTGTTTTTAAACAAGTATGGCCTAGGGGTGCACCTAGCCAGGGACACGGAAACACGGATTTGTACAAGTATTTTGTAGCGTGTGCTACGATGCAACAATCAAGTTGGATGACATGTAAGATGCAATGCATGGCAGTTAAAAGTACGTACAGTTTAAGGAAAGTAAACGTGACAGTTTAGTATGCATGAACAACAAGTTTAAAGGGTTGGATCTAGCTTCGTTGTCAAGCTAGATCAATTAGGTGACGGATCTAGTTTCGTTGTCAAACTAGATCAAGTAGGTGTCTAGCCAGCTATCATTTCACTGACTAGTCTCTTTTACGCTAAAAACAAGGAAGTGGCCTAAAAACATGGCCCTACACAAGAGTTGGCAAGTTTCACTTGCCTGCAAGCACGACGTCTGAGCACACCGTCCAATGAGTCCAAAATCACAATTATCCTACGTGCACAAGTCCACCGGCCTCAACACGACGCGAAAGCTACACCGGCGTCGGGTAGCGACGCCGGGGGTTGGAATAATAAGATCGCGCTCCAAGTCCAGATTCCAATTAGATTCCTCGCTGGAAATTTCAGAGCAATCGACCGGGGCGACGATTCCAGATTCCAAAGCTCGCACGTGCGACGACGGGCTACGACGTGCGACGACGTCGTACGCGACGAATCCTCAAAGAGCAAGCACCTAGGTGGGGCCCACAACAGTCCTAGGGGCCTTTGGGGGACCCACAATAACTTTGGAGAACTTGGGGGGCCCACGGTGGCAAGCGATACGACGGGTGCGGGGTTGCGACAAGTGGCTCTCGGTCGTACAGCCTCGGTGCGGGGAGCTCCATCGGTCGCTGCGGGGGAACGGGCTTGTGCGACGCTTGGGGTGTGCAGCAGTGCGGGGCAGCGCTTGGTTCTCTCGGTCGGAGCGGGGGAGGCCATCGGTCGTGCGCTGCGGATGCGAGGGAGCGGGCGCTGCAACGTTGCGAGCATTGCAACGTTGCGGAGGCGGGCGATCCGCTCGGTCAAGCTCTAGCGGATGCGGGGCGACAAGGCGGGCGCTGAGCGGGGGCTTGCAGCGGGCGGCTGTGCAGCGGGTGCGGGGAAGCCTCTCGGTCTGACCGAGAGGAATCTTCGGTCGGAGCGGGGAGCGGGGTGGCGACAGCAGCGGGGTGCGGGGCTTGCTTGGTGCGGGCGGTGGCCTCGGTCAGACCGAGGGAACGGAGCGGAAATCTTCGGTCGTGCACAGGCGATGGCTGCAACGTTGCGACGATTCGTCGCAACGTCAAATTTGAGGTTTGGAAGATGCTAGGGCTAATTTCTTGCGAAAATAGGTCTTCCTAGGGGTTGCTTATATAGTATAGATGGGTTGACTTGGTCTAGGGCTAAATCTAATAGGATTAGAAGTTTAAAAAGATTTAAAATTCAAATCTAACCAACTCCATCTCACCCAAGGCTTTGACCTGGTCCAAATGAGCTGGAAATTGGCTCAAAAATTCTTTAAAACGTTTTAAACTCAAATAAATTTTATTTGTCCGAAAATAATTTAAAAATTAATTATTAAAAATAATATAAAACTTGTAAAAATTATAAAAGTGGTCAAATAAACTCCAAAAATTATAAAATAAATATCGTGGTGATCGTGGTGACGAATGTGAGCTAACTAAGAAGACGGATCTCAAATTCGACGTCGGACCACGAAACTAAAAATAGAAACGTCTCCCGTCAAAGTGAAAATCGTCACGTCTCATCGAGTAAGTTTAAATTGTGGAAAAACGACTCGAGAAGTGTCGTTCCAAGATAGTGCCACTATTTAATACTCTCAGAGACGTTCACAACGGCATATCACACAAAAGTGTTCACGAGCAAACAAAGTCTAAAACAAACACGTGCACGGTCAAAAGCACGTGCACGAACAACGTACCACCAAAAGTGGTCGTTACAACCTTCAAACTACATTCCAATATATATACAGACATCCCTAAAGTGGTATAATTATCCACACATATATTATAAACACTATCATTCATACAACTTCATGAATAACACCGAGTATGCATATATGACACGAGAGACAATCATTAATATCCTAAGGGTAGCACATTCATACTGGTCCACACACTCTACCTATATACATGCAGCACGACGATATCACAAAAACCAATGGGCACATTACTAAGCTAGAGTTGACACAGGCAACGACAAGCAATAATGTCTAAACAATAGAAAGAAAATCGAAACCAAAAGCGTAACGAAACAAGATTGAAAAGAACAAGTTCAGATAAGGCAAGGATAAGGAGATAACTGGTTGGGTGGAACAAAAATATTGCTCTAAATAATTAAATAGATGAAAGAAGGATACGCGTAAAATATGGTATCATATGTATATGTGTATATATATATATATATATATATATATATATATATATATATATATATATATATATATATATATATATTCTTATTAAAATATGTAGAAATAGCGAGCAAATGGTAAAATTTTTAAAACTGGAAAAAGTGTTAGATGAAGAAATAAAGAGTAGGGTGAGATAGTAATTGTTTTGCAAATGAAAATAGATTTATACAAAGATTTTTGAAGTATGAGCATGATGAACACAGAACTAATAAAAAAAAATTTAAGCTCTATTTAGCGTAGAAAAATTTCTAAAAGTATGTACGGTAAGTGGTTAAAAATAAATTTCGTAGCTCAGAAAAAAAGGATGATATATTGAATTATCAAAATGGTAACAAGGTTTTTAAAACTGAAATACGAAAGATACTTGTTAGAAACTGGTTACGAGATAGTAACTAAAAATTACGACCAAGAAGGTTTCAAAATCCAGGAAAGAATTTTAACTCAACCGAAAAGCAAGAAATTTTAATATATAATAAGGGGTTTTCAAAGAAGTTAAATTGAGCATAGAATTTAATAAGGAATATCAAAAATACTTTTTAGAAGAATCAGGATTTGCAATGGAGAAGATCCGAAAAATTAACGATAATCGTCATGAGGCGATCGCGTAAATCGATACATGATTACACCTAGGATATGATTCATGAAAAGCTACGATGGAATTCTACGGTGGATAACACAGAAGTGCAATGATCAGGAAAATGATAGAATCAGTGGGTTCAATTACCGGCTGACTAAATATCAGGAGAACTTAGCACTGAGACTTTCTAATGAACTATACTGTAATATAGATCTCAGAGGAGGGTCCTTAGGAGGGTCAAGATTACGTTCTGCTGGGCCCGAAATTTGATGAACCCAGGCGAACGACTAAAGAAACTCTAGAAATCTAATATGGTCCGAGCTAGGTAAGAAACCACTAAGGAAGTTTCTAAGATGATTATACCAATTCTTAGTAGAATGTCTAACTAACAATCATGGATGCCTAACTAGCAAGCACGTGCGTCTAACTAAATCTTCCTATAGTCCAGGTCTAATGGATTACCATATTATACGTCTTCCAGCCATCTAAGACAAGGAAACGTTCAGATTAGACTCAATTTATGACTTGAATGTTCCAAATATTTAAATGGATGTTGTTATCATTATTGTTGTTCCGATATTTCGCAAATGCAAAGAGGACCAGCATGGGCCACCACTAAAACCTGTCACGCCCCGCTTCCCAAGTATGGAAGGCGAGACGTGAAAAGGTCCGCTCAGACTTGGAGCTGTGAAGCTTCAGTCTGATAAGCGTCTGGTAATTTAATCCATTATCAGGCTCTTTGCATTGCGACGAAACAGCAATAATAATAATGAGGGTTAAACAAACAAAATTATCCAAACATTCAACATCCACAGATTTTTTTATTCCAAACATTACAGAGATAGTCATAAAGTAAACTACAGAGTCTGAAAAGAAGGCCTAAGCATGGCCGAAACTAATACAAAGGAAAGGGTGAAATGCACCGAACAACCTAACAACAACTACTAAGAAAGTAAACAACAACTAAGGAAAGTCACCAGCTGAGACTAAGGGTAGAACTTCGGTGTCCTCGAACAGGACGTCAGCAAACTGTGTCCTCTGCAACTAAAATCAGGCTCAAAACCTGACATGTGATACTCAAAGAGAAAAGGGCACATATCAGCAAAAATCTCCAAAAGGAAGGGAGACTTTTGTGCAAGGAAACATAAGAGCAAAAGAGTACAACTAGCAGTTCTAAAATAATGGAGACATGACATGTTATTTCATGAATGCAGCAGTTTAAACATGAGCATGAATGTAGCAGTTTAAGATGAACATGAAAGTTAACATTTGCATGACACGTTGTAGCAAAAAGCTACAAAACAGGATATCACGATTTCACGATGAAAACATGCATTCACATTGTGCACAAAGTTTACTCTTTACAGCTAAAGGTGCGGATCCGCCACACTTATACGCTGCGTGATAGCTTAACCCTACCCCCAACCTACAGAGTTTACACCTTACAGCTGAAGTGGTTGTATGGGCACACTTCTACGCTAAGTGTTCGCTTAACCCTACCCCTCCACGTGTATATCTTTTGGATCACGAGCCAGGAAGTGTTTTTCACTTGGCATAGGGGTGCACCTAGCCTCAATACATGATGTAGGAATCAAGATCCTACTCGCCATAGCTTAAAATTGTAAAGTAGCGTGTGCTACGCATATATAGCAATGCAATCAATGCATAAAATGACATGGCAAAATGCATGAACATGGCAATAAGCAAATAAAAAGTGCGTACAGTTAATTTGAAAGTAAACGTGACATGCGGCATGAAACGATAGCATGGTAAAGGTGTCGGATCTAGCTTCGTTGTCAAGCTAGATCTAGTAAGGGCGTCTAGGCAACTATCATTTCACCGCCTAGTCTCTTTTACACAATTTCACAAATTGGCCTAAAAATGGCCTAAACAAATACTGGCAAGTTTCACTTGCCTGAAGACAATCACATTGCGATCCCTGTTCAATCAAGTCCAAGTCTACCTATGTGCTCAAGTCACGATCCAGCCTACAGTCCCAGTTTTTAGATCTTGATTAGTGAATTACACAAAGCAATAAAACTATGGTTTTTAATCTTGATTAGCATGCAATGTGGGGGGTTCCTACGGTTCAGAGATTACACTTAGCATGATGTGAGAGCTACACTGACGTCAGATAGCGACGTCAGGGGCTGGACTCCGGTATCGTGAATGGTACGGCGGACAGCGGCGACGAACGATGATCAACTGGGTAGCTGTACGATCACCAAACAGCAACGCAAAGGGAATGGACAGCGGCACATCGTCCTACGGTGTCGGGAAGACGTGGACAGCGGCACGGGAGGCACGGGAATGGCAGACAGATTTGTATGTGGGTTCGGGTAGTGCAGATCTGAAGTTGCACACGAATCTGGAGTTTGCACGCGCAAGGGAAAAGCTCCAGGGATTACAGCGGCTAGTGAAGGACCAGCACGAACAGGGGGAATGCCTAAGGGGCAGCCGGTGGTAGCGGGGTGGCCAGCGGTGACAGTATAGCCCAGGCCATGGGTTTGGTGGCCGGTGGTGGCCTGGAAGAGGTCGGGTGAATTTTGTAAGGGGCGGTTGTGGCTTCTTGTGCTGAGTTAACCTAGCTTCAGTTTCTAAAATAGAAGATGATTGCTATTCAACTTTAGGGTTTTGGGCTTTTAAGGGTTATAGGAGGAGAGAGGGAGAGGTAGAGGGGGTATATATTAGTTAATGTACTGGGTTGAATAGCCCAATTAGGTGAACTTAAAAAACTTGTTTTGATAAACGGTTTTGAAAGGGGTGCATTTAGGTGATTGGAGAGAGAAGTTGTGAGAAGGTGGGGGATAGACTTAGGTTAATATGGAAAGGCGAATAGCTAGGAAATATTTTCATGAAACGTATTAGGCCTAGTTTAATTGGTTAGTTAAATAATCAAGTAAATTAAGCTAAGTGTATTAGAAGGGGATTAGGGGAAAAGTGGGTCTAACGGTGTCCGATAATTATAAGAAAAATACCGGGATGACCATGTCAACGAGAGGGTCGAGACTAAGCAAGTCGGTCAAGGGCTAGAGCGATGAAAAATGGAACTAAAAATAGAAAGGTCTAACGACGAAGGTGGAAGCTACGACACATCTACAAACAAAGTTATTTTGTGGGAGAACGACCCGTGAAATGACGTTCAAAAATAATTCCACAAATAAGTACTCTTTCAAAGGGTCACAACGACATATCACATCGTATGTTTCGGATACAAGAAGAGGTCAAAATAAATACACGTACGAACAAAAGTACGCGTACAAAAAACGTACGATCAAAAAGCGACCGTGACAGAACGACTCTCCTAATGTGTCGTCAGTCGTAAGTCGAAAGTGTTGGATATGGACGACATGAATACACCCATGAGGGGATGTATGAGGGTATACGGACCTCAGATGTCGTGTGCACAAAAGCGTGCACGAAGGGAACCTTTTCTCGTGTGAAAAGGACCACTCGATAAGTGGAAAAAGCCACTCGATAAGTGGAAAAAGTCACTTTATAAGTGCATAAAGGCACTTGATAAGTGAATGAAGAAGAGGATAAATGAATGTGCTAATATAGGCTAATAAGCTTATAATTGGTTATTTCCTACAATAACCACCCCTAAAGCATATAAATAGGACCCAAGGGTAAGGCATTGATTCCACACTTTTTCCATGCCATAAGTTTGCATAAGGCATCTTATGTTCTTCTTCTCCCTTCCATTAAAATCCTCTTCTAGTTAGAGCTTTAGGCGGTGAAACTCTGCTTCGATCCTCCGTGACGAAGTATCGACCGTTGTGGCGAATCCGAGGGCGAAGTTCCGAGATTATGGTGCCGCGTACGCTAGCGTAAGTCTCGACTTTATTATTCGATCCTAACGTCCTTGTTTTGTCAGGATCCTACATTGGTATCAGAGCCATATAGGTTCACCCCGGTCAAACCGCCGCCCCGTCGAACCGATGAACGAGGCGTTGTCTTTTTCACGAATGGGTATCCTACCATTACGGATATGGCAGGAACTCTCCGTGACGGGAAGAACCGACCGTTCATATCGTCAAGCTCGCACTCTTCATGGATGCTGAGTCTCCATTCATAGGGAATGTGAACTCTCTTCATGTGGAGTGTGTAGTTTACGAACTTTAAAGTATGTTATTTCTTCATTTTGGCACACGGCCATTAGAGAATAACTACTTTCTCGACGAACGGGTGCTTCATCGACGAACGGGTGCTTCATCGAGGAAGAAGATGGTAGTTATTCCCATCGGGGAAGATGACTTTTGGTGCTTGATCACCATGGCCAAATGGGCTATGAAGGCAATGCACCCCCCTCCCCATGCGGAGGGGGTTGGCTACGGCCAATAACCACCACGGCCAACCCTCTGGCGGGGTGTGCGGTAACCCCATATAAGGGGGTGGCCGGCCATGGCCATGTGGGCCATGGCCTGGCCATGGCTGACCATGGCCATGGCCGGACCTGGCCGGCCCCGGCCGTGGCCACGGCCAGGCCTGGCCGAGGCCAGGCCAGGGCCAAGGGGCCCTGGCCGGCCTAGGCCAAGTCCAGGGGCCGACCTAGGCCAAGGCCAGGGGCCGGCCCTGGCCGGCCTCGGCCAGGGCAGAGGCCCTGGCGGCCCTTGGCCAGCCTCGGCCAGGGCAGAGGCCCTGGCCGGGAGGGGTTTCAGATCATTGGTATTGGTCGACCAATCCGGGAGTTTTGGTCGACCAATTCGGCAAAAGGCCTTGGTCGAACACGAACATGCCGACTAGCCCATACGGGGCCAACGGCAGTCGTCTGCGGTAAAATTCTCCTATAAGGGGGAAGCGCCTGGACCCATACGGGAGCCGGCGACAATGGCTTGCAGAAAAATCCCCAAAAGGGGGGATCCGGCCTTGGCACGGCTACGGCTCATCCCCGATAAATGGTCAGGAAGTGCTGAATATTTCACTAGTATCATAAGGGTACTAGGTTGAAATATACAATTTTGAAAAATACGTTTTTCATATGTTTTGAAAAATACGTTTTCAAAAACGCTTTTCCGCTGCAAAGTACTATAAGAGTACTTTTATTTGATAAAGTGATGGGGAAATATTGAAAGTTACTCTAGATGGTGATTGGAAACATAGTGACCTTTCCGATTCTAGAGTAACATCTTCAATATTTTTCGAAAGTAACTTATCAAATTATGAATATCATTCCAAGTGGGAGTTGAAATTAGAACTATCCAAATGGGATATTCTATTATCATTTCAAATGGGAATTATATTTTAAGAATTTTCAATGCAATATTTTTGATCAAACCTTCGGTTTTGTGTCTTTTTGCAGCATTTTAAAAGTAAAATGTCTTCCGCTTCAAAGAATATCGTCGCTGAGTTAAACAGATGTGAAAAACTCAACGGCGATAATTACAAACTTTGGTCCATCAAGATACAATACGTTTTAGAGGAGCAAGAAGTGCTCGAAACTCTAAAGAACGTAATGATTGAACCCGAGTTGGGCACTACGGCCCAACACAGATGAGACAAGGAAGCTTTTGATGCTTGGTCTCGGAAGAACAAGATAGCACGCATTACGTTATTAAGCAGTATGGCTGATGACATAATGCGCATCTTCCGAGAGCATGACTTAGCCATGGACATATGGTCCAAGCTTGAGGAAAAGTTTGGTGGCACATCGGTGTCCAAACTTCGCGCCTTAACTATAAGATTTGATTCATACAAGAAACGTCCAGATCATTCCATGGGGAAACATCTGCGACATATGGCGAATCTTATCTCAGAGTTAAAGGATGTGGGTCATGTGCTCACTGATGAGCAACAAATCCAAGCAGTCATATGTTCCCTACCAAATGGGTAGGACCAAATGAAGATGCATCTCACTCACAATGAGAGCATCAAGACCTTCAGCGATGTTTCCAAGCACCTCGAATTAGAGGAAGAGCGGCTTGCGGCTGCCAAGCCAAGTGCAGAAGTGCACATGGTTGCTAGTTCCTCACACGGGGGAAAGAAAAGGAAAGATCGTTCGAAGTCTACCAATGAACGTAATAAGCAACCTGAGTCTACCAAGAAACCCAAACATAAGGGTGGGCACAAGAAATGTCACAAGAAGAAAGACTTGAAGAGGATCAAGTGCTTTAAGTGCAACAAGCTCGGTCACTATGCTCGTTCGTGTACGAGTGGAGGCGACGAGGTAACTTGTAATTATACTAGTTACATATGTGTTTCTAGTTCAATATGTCTTGTGGAATCTAATCCATTTTGGATAATTGATTCAGGTGCCACCGACCACATAGCAAGGGACAGACGGTCCTTCATGGAGTATCACCGGATACCCCAAGGAACGAAGTGGATCTATGTAGGAAACAACACTCGTGTTGAAGTGAAAGGCGTTGGGACTTGTAAGCTAGTCTTGGACAACGGCCGCACTCTCCTACTTCATGATGTTCTCTTCGCTCCAGATATTCGAAGGAATATAATATCTGTGGTCGTGTTAATGGGTCTTGGTTATAACTGGTTTTTTCATGATTGTAAAGTGGACTTGTGTTGTAATAATTCCTTAATTGGTACTGGGTATGTATTTAAAGGATTTATTGTATTAAATACAATGTATGACTCTTCATTATGTAATGAAAGTTTCCTTGTTACAAATTCTTCGACTTATGAGTCTGATATAATTTGTTGGCACGCAAGGCTTGGTCATATTGGACCAAAACGAATGGATAGACTTGCCAAACGTGGCCTTCTATCCAATGTTTCAAAGCTTGAAATGTCGACCTGCGAACATTGCCTTGTGGGGGAAATCTTGTCGCATGCCGTTTGGAACCGGCACAAGGGCCGAGGTTCCATTACAGCTCATCCATTTGGACATATGTGGTCCGATGAATGTCAACACAAGACGCGGGAAGTCCTATTTCATCACTTTTATTGATGATTTCACCCGATTCGGACATATCTATTTGATATCCCACAAAAGTGAAGCATTAACCTGCTTTAAAAACTATATGAGTTTAGTGGAGAATCAATTAGATCGCAAGATTAAGGTCTTGCGAACCGATAGGGGCGGTGAATATCAATCAAGAAGTTTTAAGGAACTTTGTGATGAAAAGGGCATAGTACATCAGGTAACTATGCCTTATACTCCTCAACAAAATGGTGTTGCTGAAAGGAGAAATAGGACTTTAATGGAAATGGTCCGTTCAATGATGGCGCAAGCTAACTTGCCAATCACCTTTTGGGGTGATGCATTATTAACGGCCACTTTCATTTTGAACCGAGTACCCTCGAAATCAGTTAGCTCCACTCCTTATGAGTTGTGGAACCAAAAGTCTCCTGACTTAAACATTTTAAAACCTTGGGGATGTGCATCCTACGCACATATTTCCTCCCATAAGTATGGCAAACTTGGGCCAAGGGGAAGGAAATGTATCTTTATACGATACGCAGAAAACTCCAAAGGTTATGTTTTCGTTAGTCAGGAAGACGATGGAGGTCTAATTGAGTTTGAGTCGAGGGATGTCACTTTCTTGGAAAACGAGTTTCCAAGACAGTGCGAGATAAGTCAGGATTTATCTCTATTTGAGATTAATGATCAAGGAGGATTACCTCATTCGAGTGGGAGAATTCTTGGTGAAGAAGAAAATACGTTTCAAACTTCACCAATGGATGATACGAATGACACTAATCCTATTCCATACGGGAATACTGATCCAAGTGGGAGCATTTCTAACGACATTCCAAGTGGGAGTGATATTAGAATTGATCTAAATTCGAGTCAACAAGGACTTGAAGAATCTCAAATACGACGTAGTAGTCGTACAAGGTTAGCTCCTCTAAGATTTGAGGATGAATTTCCGCAAACCTTTATGACTTTACTACAAGATGATGACGAGCTTGCTACTTTCAAACAGGCCGTATCATGCCCTGCTAAAGACAAATGGATGGAAGCGATGAAGGAAGAGTTGGAATCCATGAAAGTTAACCAAGTCTGGGACTTAGTTGACTTACCCAGAGGACGTAGAGCTATTGGGAACAAATGGGTTCTCAAGATCAAGCATAAGGCTGATGGCTCTATTGACAGATATAAAGCTCGCCTTGTCGCGAAAGGTTTTACCCAACAGGAAGGGATAGACTATGAAGAGACCTTCTCACCTGTTGTCCGTTTTACCTCGATTCGCCTGATTCTGGCAATGGTAGCTTGCTTAGACCACGAATTACATCAGATGGATGTAAAGACTGCCTTTCTCAATGGAGAATTAGACGAGGAGATCTATATGGAACAACCAACAGGGTTTGTAAAAGAAGAAAACGAACATAAGGTTTGTAAACTTCGTAAATCCATATATGGTCTTAAACAATCCTCGAGGCAATGGTATATACGATTTCAAGAAGTTGTCTTATCAAATGGTTTTTCCATGCTTGATGAAGATAACTGCGTATATATCAAGAGGATTAAGAGCAAGTACGTTATTATGTCTCTATATGTAGATGACATTTTAATAGCCGGAAATGACAAGGGCTTTGTGATGGATATCAAGGCTTTGCTTTCATCAGTTTTTGAGATGAAAGACATAGGAGAAGCCGCATATATCCTTGGAGTTAAGATTTCAAGGAATCGTTCGAAGAAACTTCTTTCTCTTTCACAGGAGACTTATATAAAGAAGGTTTTAGAACGTTTTAATATGCAGGACTGCAAGTCCATTGATACTCCTATAAGCAAGTGCGACAATTTATGTCTGAAATCATGTCCAAAGAACCAAAAGGAAAAGAATATTATGGAAAAAGTTCCATATTCCAGTGCAGTTGGTAGTCTTATGTATGCTATGATGTGTACAAGACCGGACATCTGTTTTACCGTTGGAATGGTAAGTCGTTACCAATCCAACCCAGGGCAAGTACACTGGAAAGCGGTTAAGATGATAATCGGTATCTCAAAGGAACTGCAGACTATGCTTTATGCTATCAAGGAGATGCCTTGAGGCTCGAAGGCTACACTAATGCTGATTGGGCGGGTGATCTCGATGAGCGACGATCGACCTCAGGATATGTTTTTTTACTCGTATCCGGTGCAATATCCTGGAGTAGCAAGAAACAATCCTGCATCGCACTTTCAACTATGGAAGCCGAGTTTGTAGCATTTAGCATAGTAGTCCAAGAGGCTGTTTGGCTTAGGAAGTTCTTAGACATGCTTATTGATGCAAATGGCTCAGGTGATGTACCAATACACAGCGACAGTCAAGCATCTATAGCCTATGTCAAAGATCCAAAATTCCATTGTAAGACCAAACACATAGATATCCGCTACAAATTTGCAAAGGACTATGACAAGACCAAGAAGGTAGACATAAGGTACATATCTACGCATGAGATGATAGCAGATCCGCTTACGAAGGCGATCCCCAGAGATGTGTTTTACAAACACTTATCATCTCAAGGATTGCGTAAGAGCTGAGTTGTACCAATGTAATTTCCCATGTCTGTAAATGATCAAATTTAATAAAAGAATAAGTTCTTTTCAACATTGCATATGAATTCTTTAAGAAATGTTTGTGTACATTTTTGAAATCTCAGCTGAATTTTAGTATGTCGGACAGATTAAGGTTGGCTCTCTCACATGAGCAACCGCCTTTATTTTATCAGACGGGTAAAATAAAGATGAGACCTGTTTAAAGTCAAAATCGTCAGACGGACGATTTGGAGTCATGACTTAAACAAAATGGTCGTATGAAAGATCTGCATCATATGGATGTTTTCAAAAGATCTAAGAGGATTTTTGAAATCCTATCTGTCTTATGCGGGATGTGAGTCCAGAAGATTATTTGATTAGTAAAAGGGACTCAAAGTCAGACATTGTGGTGTCTGGTTATCATCCTCACAACATCATTAAGACATACGCTCCCTGGGAAAGGAGTGATGTTGTAATACGTATTCATACTACGTATGCATTTTGACCATTGGGTTAGAATAGTAATTGTGTTTACTATTATGTGAGACCCAAAGACCACATGGGTCTTAACTCGTTACCCTTATGGACTCTAATTGGTTCCTTAAGATTTGACTGGGTGATTGCTATCTTAGCATGTTGCTTATGGACTATGGTTAATTCAGTCCGGCGGGGCATGTTAGAAAAGCAAGTCAAGTTAAGATCAAAAGGATCGCAAGAAGAGGAAGATTAATTTCATATTCACATTTGGACTTTAGAGATTCAAAGCTGGTCAGCCAATTGTAATCCAGATGGGATTCAACTGTTGAATATAAAGTATAAGAAATGTGAAGAAATAATCTAGGGTAAAGCATGCGTTGATCTACTCAACTTTGCACCTCGAGGAGTGTTGTGTATCTCTAACAAGTGCACAACAGCGGACTATATGCGCATGACGGTCACAGGGTCTATTTCTCGGTATGACAAACAGAAGAGATAAAGGAAAAGATGTTTCCTTACAATCTCCTCAAGTGTGAGAGGGAGATGTTGGATATGGACGACATGAATACACCTATGAGGGGATGTATGAGGGTATACGGACCTCAGATGTCGCGTGCACGAAAGCGTGCACGAAGGGAACCTTTTCTCGTGTGAAAAGGACCACTCGATAAGTGGAAAAAGCCACTCGATAAGTGGAAAAAGTCACTTTATAAGTGCATAAAGGCACTTGATAAGTGAATGAAGAAGAGGATAAATGAATGTGCTAATATAGGCTAATAAGCTTATAATTGGGTATTTCCTACAATAACCACCCCTAAAGCCTATAAATAGGACCCAAGGGTAAGGCATTGATTCCACACTTTTTCCATGCCATAAGTTTGCATAAGGTATCTTATGTTCTTCTTCTCCCTTCCATTAAAATCCTCTTCTAGTTAGAGATTTAGGCGGTGAAACTCTGCTTCGATCCTCCGTGACGAAGTATCGACCGTTGTGGCGAATCCGAGGGCGAAGTTCCGAGATTACGGTGCCGCGTACGCTAGCGTAAGTCTCGACTTTATTATTCGATCCTAACGTCCTTGTTTTGTCAGGATCCTACAGAAAGGGCCACCCCTTCACCACTGGATGACTCTCCTACAACGTGTCATCAGCCGTAAGTCGAAGGGACCACCCCTTTGCTACTGAACGACTCTCCCAAAATGTCGTCACCTGTAAGTCGAAGGGCCACCCCTTCGTCCCTGAACGACTCATGAACCATCAGTCGTGAGTCGAGGAAATCGCTTCCTCACCATGGAAATTAGTGGTCAACTTCTAAACATGGTTCGATGGTTTATCCTCGATCATTCTGAAGCAGCGTCTAACTCATCAAACGGGGCCATGAGGCATTGTGACCACCACATGACGTAAGCGACAACAAATAAAGAGATGCATTGACAAGGATATACATGCCAATTCTTCTGGCACTTCCTATTGCAAAATATTATTTTCGTTTACATACACCATCCCCTATATATTCAAAAATTTCTAGAGCAGGCGTAAAAAGAGAGACGAGATCCTATAGCGGCTGGCTAGGCCCTTGGTCTCCATCCAGCACAGCAGTGAACTCTAGGTCCCTCGTAGCATCCACTCCTGCATCGTCGTCGGCCATGGTGACAACTTCGTCGACGAAAGTAGCCTCCTCCTTGCCTTGGCTCCATTCGTCATCGCAAAGATATGGAAATACCACCGAGATCTGGTCGATCTCAGCGAAGAGGTCAGGGAATTAGTTCTTCATCTCCAATCGACATTGCTCGTAGCCTTTCTTGTATAGCTCGTCGAAGTCGGGAAACAAATCCTTGAACTCTTGAACTGCCCACTCAATTACAACATCAGCGTCGACTCTCTCCTCCAATAGAGTGTCCTCTGCTCGCTCTCTCAAGGCTGTTTGCTCAGCCTCCTTCCTACGAGACTCACGTAACTTGTGCTCGAGTTGCTTAAGGCGATTCAATCTCGTCTTAGAGAGAAGGCTGAGTCTAGTCAGCTCAACTTGAGATCTTTCCACGTCCGATCTAACAGCCTCCAGGATGACCTCATGATTGGCCACCACTAGAGCACGACGATGAAACGTCGCGGTGGCCACAAGAGCCTGGAAACAACACACAATGGTCAACATCCGTGCTGGTGTTGCATACGAGGGAGGTCGAAGCAATAATTACCTAGACGCTAGCATGAACAACTATTGATGCAAGCCGCTCATAGTCAACCCTCTCCATGACAGCCATGTCTCGTGGAAGGGTCGTATTCTCAGCAATGCGGGAGGCAGCCCCGCAATCAAGAAGAGCGGAATCTCCATGCCTCATCGAAAATTTTGCCTGGACGAGCTCCTCCTCGGAACAATCGAATGGGGCCTGAGGATATCATCTCTCCAGCAAAATCGGCCTAAATTTTTCTGGGATGTCTTCAGACAACCCTACAGGAGGGAACAGACCCCCCAAGGCCAGGAGTTCTCATGCATGAGAAGCTTTGATGGGACCTGAGTCTTCCCTGAATCTCCATCTTGGGGAATACCCCTTCCCGGTTGGGAGACATGCTCAGCGGCTTCATTCCAACCAGATGGCTCAGAGTCGCTGAGAAGAAGTCGACGCCTTCTCTTATTCCCCTCGAGCTCAACCACTTCAAATTTGGAGGCGGGCTTTTCCTTCTTCTTCTGAAGGCGGGCCACCTGAGCAACCCTCTCAACAACAATGAGTCGATCCTCCGATGATTGGGCCATCCTTTCTACCACAGTCGGTACCCGAGGAGACAATATGCTCACCTCTGCCTCTCTGATAGAAGCCTTGATTGCCTCCCTCGGTGCATGATCCACCTGATAATCAACACTGGCCATGCCTGTAGAAGCAACAAATGAGTTAAGTCTGAGAACAAAGGTTGAACAATTGGCAGGCACGATCGAAGCAACCTTTCATCCACATGATCCGACGTAACACGTCGTAAGACCACATCCACTTGACCGACCTCATATTCTCTGGCAGACTCGTCAATGTGTCGGTGGCTTTCTTATCCTTGCTAGTCAGCGGTTTATCCTCAACGAGACCCAAGTCAGGGGCCCCAGCCGATGCAGAAGCTTGCCTCTCCTTGTAAGTCCACAAACACAAACTCGTCTTTCCATTTGGGATTGGATGTGGGAAGATCTTCAAGCAGCTTCTTGCCTCGACGGGCCATTATCGTATACCAGCCCGGTGTCTTGAGGGGAGGGATCAAGAAAAAATAATTGAACAAACTCAGAGACAGTTCAATCCCCTTCATCAAATACAGAGTTATGAAGCCCATCAGCATGTCAATGGCGTTTGGCATCAACTGGCAGAGGGAGATGTTTAGGGTACACAAGAAGTACTGCATGAAGGGGTGCATGGGAAATTGAAGGCCCCGTTGGAAGGCCTTGACGTATACCCCCTCTTTCCATTCGCCAGGACGATGGACCCTCACTTCCCTCCCATGCACCTGGATTTGGTAATCGAGGCGAACATAATTTATCTGAAGCTCGGGGATCTAGTCAACTCTGACTTTGGACCTCAGATTCGTAAGCAAACCCAGCTCCATAACCCCTTCCTTGTTCTTCTGCATGATGGTGACCAAGCTCCTCTCAGAAGCAAGGACGAAAGACGAAGACATTTCTTTTGAAGAAAGGAAAATCTAAATCAAAGAGAATGAAGACGATACCTTCGCGTTATACCACTGGAACCATCCTATATAGATAGGATGACAACCGCAGGATGAAACACACGTCGAAAATCCAAAGGCTCTTAGTATCTTGGATTTCGAACCGGCGAATCATCTGAATCGATGAGACGGGTGTTTTGGCGCCTGGAACTTGAGTGCTATTCTCTCGACTGTCATGCCCCATTAATGCGATGTAATGTCGCTGGACTTCAGCAGGCAGACCCTTTGAGGTCGTGCGACGGGGGTCATTGTTGAGTCATTGGACCGGCACTCGAGATGGCTCGACCGATTGATGACTAAGGCCCACAGGGCCCACAAGAGAAGCCCGACATCGACTCAGTCAAAGCCAACTGGCTAGTCGTCTATTGCATTCCCTACACTCGAACTTGGGATTAAAGACGGGCTTGTAATTTGCGGGAAACATGTACAGCATTTACTCCTATTAAAGCGGTAAGATCGTGGCCCCATTATGGGTGGCTGTTATCTACCCAACGGAACTAAAAGGACCCGGAATGCCTATAAATAGGAAGAAGGGTTTACATCTCAAGGTACGCGGCCTAAGACATAGAACCATACTTTCTCAGCTGATATTTCTTACACTTTAGAGCTTGCGCTGCCAGACCTGAGACGAACCTCTGTGGATCGATCTCAGCTGCACCAAGCTCCCTCTCTTCCTTAAGTTCTCATACTAACTTAAACATAGGAGGGGATTTGGGTCGGAACCAGATCTGACCCCCCTAATGTGTCTCTGTGGGGTAGATCGACGAGTCTCCAACTCCTACAAGGGTCATTCCTGAGCTTCCCAACATCGAGTGATCGACGTACAAGCTGATCGAGGATTGATCGAGCATCGCATCATTATCTACCTCCATCACTCGACCCAGGTTCTTCCAACCTAGGGTCCTACCTCATCTGTTGACGACGCTTTGACTCAACACGAGGAGCCCACGTCAGCTTGACAACTGTCTCGGTCATTTTTGGCCTTAACACCTTAGGATCGGAGGATCGCGCAAACGGCTCCATATCTTGGGGAGAATCCCCACGGATCTGATTTGGGCTTAGTGGCCATTTCTAGGGCTCATGATCACGAGAGTGACTCGAGAGATAGGGGCGACCACTAATCCTCGATCTGCTAGTCGATGACTACGAAAGCAGCCCGACTGCTAGAATCAACCATAGTGTGGCGTCACAGTCCGGAGATCACACGAGTGGATACAGATTGTGTGGCGGGACCAAGTGTCGAGCTTAATGCACGCATTCCCGTATGAAGCCAATTGCGAAAGCACGGCTCCGCATAGGGATGTGTTAGACAAGTGCGACAACTGAAGTCAAATGCTCGTTCTCACCCTCGGATGTGGCACTCCTACCCTCATCCATCACCCAACGAAAGACCCATTGATCTAACATTCTTGACCGAAAGGCCTAGCGGAGAATCCCAAATGCCTAAGACTTTTAATGTTTTATCAATCTCATTTCCCACAATCGATTAACGACTTTCACGCGACAACCCTCGGCCACGCATTCTCCCCCTTCCATAAAAGCTAAACACTAAACGACTGCCCCCCCTGAGTTTGACAATCTATACATACTATAACGCACCGTGCATTTGCGATGATTCGAGCGCTTCCGGGCGTGAGCACGGGACGCCGAACAACTACTTCACTAAGTGGATCGAGGCAGAACCCCTAGCCCGAATTATGTGGAAAGAAGTCAGAAGCTTCATCTGGACATCCATTGTCTATCTGTTTGGCATCCCTCAGTCCATTGTGACAGACAATGAGACGCAATTCGACAGTGCTGGCTTCATGGATTTTGGCTCCGAGTTGAAGATTAAATTACATTTTGCTATATCACCCATCCCTATTCCAATGGGCTAGCGGAGGCTGCTAATAAATGCATCATCGGACCCCTACGGAAGAGGATAGCCGGGTTTGAAGAAACATGATCAGAAGAGATCCCAGGCATATTGTGGTCGTACAGGATGACCTATAAAACTTCGACAGGTAAAATACCATTCATGCTTGCCTACGGTTGTGAAGTTGTCGACCCGGTAGAGGTTAATAAGCGACCGCTTCGCCTCCAATACTACGATGAGGAGAGAATCTTAGAATGACTCGATATCAACCTACAGTTGGTCGACGAGATTTGCGAACGAGCCTTGGCGACCATCATTGAACAAAAGAGACGCATGTCTTGTATTTCAACTCCAAAGTACGAGGGCATAGTTTCCGTATAGGAGACTTGGTGAAACGTAAGGTTGCCTTTACTCCTGAGATTCTTAAACAAGGAAAGCTCGCTGCAAAGTAGGAAGGCCCTTACAAGGTGATCGATGTTCTCAGCCCAGCCACCTGTCGGCTCACTACACTAGATGCATGGAGCTGCCCCATCCTTGGAATGCTGAGCATTTACGGAAGTACTATCAATGATTGTACCAGCAATAGGAGATACATTGTGTGATCGAAACTTGCCTTTGTTTTTATTTTATGCCAATTTATGATAAATACAAAGTCGATCACTTCTTTTATCTATTTAAGGATTTATAACCGTCGTCTTCTGTAAGTCGAAGGAGCCTCGTCCCTCGCTATTGAACGACCCTCGTCGTTAGTCGTAAGCCAAGGGATCACCCCTTGCCACTGAATGACCCTCGACCAAATCGTCTGCCGTAAGTCGAAGGGGCCTCGCCCTTCGCTACCGAACGATCCTCATCGTCAGCCGTAAGCCAAGGGATCACCCCTCATCACTGAACGACCCTCGACCATCGTGGCCTTAAGTCGAAGGGGCCTCGCCCCTTACTACTAAATGATCCTCGTTGTCAGCCGTAAGCCGAGGGATCGCCCCTTGCCACTGAACGACCCTCGACCGTCGTTGGCCTTAAGTCGAAGGGGCATCGTCCCTCGCTACCGAACGACCCTCGTCGTCAGCCGTAAGCCAAGGGATTGGCCCTCGCCACTGAACCCTCGATCGTCATCGGTCGCAAGTCGAAGGGGCCTCGCCCCTCACTACCGAATGACCCTCGTCGTCAGAAGTAAGCAGAGGGATCGACCCTCGCCACTGAACGAGCCTTGACCGTCGTCGACCGTAAGTCGAAGGGGCCTCATCCCTCACTATTGAACGACCCTCGTCGTCAGCCGTAAGCTGAGGAATCGCCCCTCGTCACTAAACGACCCTTGACCGTCATCGGCCTTAAGTCGAAGGGGAATCATCCCTCGCTACTAAACTAAACGTGCCCCCATGGTCTTTGATCTAAAAGATCATATTTATATGGTGAATATGCCTAACGTATCAACGCCCCAACATACCATCGATTTTTGAAAAATTGAAAATTGAGTCATTGAGAGGCCATACACACACATACATATATGCTCAAATGAAACTTGGAGATATAAGAAACTCAAAACCTCATAAGTTCTTTTATTTCATTTCAAAACAAAAAGGTTACAAAAAACCTATGTCAAGTTTCATTAGACTAGGAGGGGGAGCACCCCTTGGCATAAGGCCATTCTGGAAAGCTTACATCGCCTTTGTAAACCTTGTCGTGAGCTCCTCCTTATGAATGCGGCTCTCTCAGACTCGACAACGTTAACCTAGAGCTCAGCTACCTTGCTTTGCAAGCCTTCGCTAACTTCTCTGAGTCGGAAGCCTTGGCTCAAAGCTCAGTTGCTTCCCTCTTCGAAGCTTCGAGGTCCACCTGGAGCTGAGACCTCTCATTCCTCCATTGAATCTCAGCAGATTTTCTAAGATCAGACATAGACGAGAGGCTATTTTTGGCCTCCGCGGCTGCCCACTCGGCCTCAGCCTTGGCCGCAAGAGCTTTTCTCAAATCCTCTTCCACCTTCCTCATCCGGGGCTTCGAGCTCGGAGGACTTGTACTCAGCAGCCTCCACCTGCCACCCTCCCTCAATTATGTCGACGGCATGGCGACGCAACACGGCGCCAAGGATGGACATCTACGGAAAGTATCAATCAGAAATAACCATTGCAAGTCAATAAATAAATGGCAAACGACTTACCTGGTATCCACATCCAACGTAGAAGTTTGCCACCCTTTCGATGTCCAACCCTTAAAGGAGCTACAAGTCCCGAGGGAGAATAAAGTTCTCCACCAATCGAGCAGTCGTCCTAAAGTCCGACAGGGCCGACTCTTCCTTCCCGATAATGAAGGGAGGTTGATGGGGTTTGCCTCGAACAGGTCCTGAGGAACGAGATGAGAGATGGTTTAGCAGTAAAACTCTATCAAACTCCGAGGGGATCGGGCTGACCAAGGGAGCAGATGACTCGATATCGCCCTATGGCCATTCTTCCAAAAGAGGATCCACGGGGGTCTCAATCGTCCCCTGAGGATCGAGATGGACCGCCTCCTGACCATTTGCCATGTGTGAAAGCAGAGGATTTGCCTCCTCGACCCGCCTCCTTTTTTCTGAGTCCTCCCCTTCATAGGAGGACGTACCCTGCTTTTTGCTGACAGTTTTGATGTGCTCAAGAACAACATCGGTGGCAGCATCTTCCACCACCAACGGCTCCGAAACAATGATGGAGGCAATGGGTGGAACAGAGCAAGCGATAGCTCGACTCGGTGCCTCCCTCGATGATGCACGGGAAGATGAACTCGAGGTCCGCCTGACCTCACCTTCCTTTAAGGAAGAGCTCTGAATGATGGGAAGGGGAGACCGAACGCTTGATCCCTCAGTGCTCTTTTCTTCTTGCGTTGTTCTCTCCAAACTTGAGCCAGTTCAGGGTCCAGGTTTTTGTGAGCTCTGCTAGTCATATCTGTAAACAACAGATATAATTATCGTGAGCGACTACAATAAAGACACAGAATCGGTATACATTACCCGGACTCCATAAACGGTATTTAGTCGATGGCCATCCAACAGATAAGAAGTGGACCTCTCTTGCCACCATCGACTCAGAATGAGTTTGGTCGACTCAACCTCGCCTGGTGTTAACCTGGCCACGACATCTTTCGGTGCTAACTTGGACTCTTCAGTAAGATTAGGGCTTGGAGAACTCCATCCATTGAGCATCGGTCCTAAGTCAGGGAGAACGACACACACGAAAGTGTCTTCCTAACCAGGATTGGAATGCGGGAGATCGTAGATGAGCCTCTTGTCTGGGTGAGCGACGATGTGATACCACACCTTGCAGGGATCGACTATTATTCGGAAGAAATACTTAAACAGCCAAATGGATGGTCGAACCCCACAAAGCACACAAAGCACGATGAAATAGACCAGGGGAGGAATGTCTTGGGGTGCAAGTTGACAAAGTGAAAGCCCCGAAGAGCATATGACCTCTATGATGAAGGAATGAAGAGGAAAACGAAGCCCAAGACGAAAAGCTTTGGGGTACACTATAACCTTGCTCTTCCGGGGAAAGCAAACTCTCGTATCCAAACTGGGCAACCTAACCCTAAAAGGAGGACAGAGGCAACCCGACCAAACCTCAGTAACCAGATCATGCGAAAACTCGGGCACCATCTCGAAAATCACTTGGGGACCGCTGAGCTCGGATCTCTCAGACGAATGGGAGGCGCTGGTTCTAGGAAAACCCCTTTCCCTTTACCAGGAACATCTTCCCGTCAAGAAGCTCTTCATAGGTCGGCTCCTATATCCTAACCAGTTGAAACAAGCCTATATGGATCAAAAGAGGAGTCAAGATCGATTAGGAAAGGTATCTTAAGAAGCAACGAAGGAGTCAAGCTTTCGAAATGAAAATAGAGGCAGAGCAAGAAAGTCTTCTTCTTCCCATCATTTTCTTTTATACGGAGGAACTCAACCAGCTGATGGCCGACGAGCGACACGTGTCCGAGACCTGCCTCAAGAAGCGATGAGGATCGATTCAGAAACGAAAGGTTTTTGGCGGCACAAATCAAAGCAAACATTTCGAAAACTGTGCACATTGAAGGAGAATACACATCATGCGGTCTCAATCAGCGATGTTTCCTGAGACACGAATGATGGGGGGACATTATTAGTGCACGGGTACGGATCACGAAACGGTGTCAAGATATCCGACCCATTTAGCGCCTACAACCCGAAACCTGTCATTAAGGCAGAGTAATACACAATCAAGCGAATGGCTCACTCGACCGTTATGCTCCCGCTGATACTCGGGCGAAGGGACGAATTAATGAGACCGAGTAAATGGTCAGCCGTTATCACCGATCCCGGAGAAGATCCCGCCCGAATCATTGAGGGACGGTTAATCGCAATCATCGGAGCAACGCCTATAAATACCTGAAAAGACAATGGTAAAATGGTTCCAACTCCCAAGGTATGAGATCTAATATTCGGACTTTACGTACTCCAACTTATATTTCTTCTACAAAAGAGCTTGCAACATCAGATCTGAGACGATCCTCCATGGGTCGATGTTAGCTTCTCCAAGCTCTTCCCCCCTTAAGTTCCATTTTAACTTAATCATCGGAGTGGATTTGGTTTGGGACCTAAATCCGACCCCCTGACGCTTCCTTTTGGTGCATATCGTCGAGTCTCGATCCTACGCGAGGGTCGCTCCTGAGCTTCTCAACCTCGATCGATCGACATACGAACCGCTCGAGGGTTAATCGAGCATCGCAAGTCAACTACCATCCACCAACGACCCTGGTTCTTCCAACCTAGGGTCTCACTCATCCAGCTGACAAGGCTCTGACTCATCAGGGAAGGATCCACATCCGCATCTCAATTGTTTTGATCATTTTTGGCCTTAACAGAAGGGAGAATGGAAATAGAGCCTGAAAAATTCTGAACCTTTTAGAGATGCTCTGATGCTTTTGGGGGGTGGGTCTTTTTTGGGATGTTTCAGAGGATCTTTGCGGAGACTCACGAGTACTTCGATCAGATCATGCCCAAGCATCCCCCAAACCCCTCAATCTAGGGCTCACCTTCATGTTCCTCTCCCCCCCCCCCCCCCCCAATTTTGATGTTCCAAAATTTTCAGTTTCATAATACAAACTTTCCTTCAATTTTTTGACGAAGATCCAATCTCATTCCTTTATTTTTTACCCTTGTCATCATGTCCTTGTCACCAATGTTTGTGCTATTCATATTTTGGATGACAAATACGATAAAGATTCTAAAAAAATCTATATATAGAATTTCATCTTTGTTATGAATCAACTATTGGGGAAGGAGCCCCCAACTCTTTATTTATAGGCAATAGAGGAGAATACAAACATGGACTACAAAGATATAGGCCTATCTCTAGGATGGCCCAGAATCTCAACCAACACGGTTAAATACCCGTTCACAACACTCCCCCTTATCCAGCCATAGGTGTGGAATCTGCTCGTGAATTCTTCAGGATTCTGAGCGTAGAAGAGTCTCATATGGGGTGGATACTTCAGGATCCTGAGTTGGTGAGATTTGCCTTATTAAAACCTTTAGCTATGGAAAACCCAGTGGGAAAAACCACAGTTAAGGAAAAAGAGTACAAACTCTACCTAACTCCCCTTGATCTGTTCAAGCTCTCAAGCTTTCAGATCTCTTAGGCGTCTCATTTCGATCCTATGTACAAGTTTCCTAAAAGTGGCAGTAGGAAGGGCTTTAGTGAACAAATATGCCAAATTGTCACATGATTGCACCTGTCAGATGTCGATCTTGCCATCTCTCTATAGCTCGTGCGTCCAGAAGAACATTGGTGAAATGTGCTTCGTTCTGTCGCCTTTGATGAAGCCATCTCGTAACTGAGCTATACAAGCAGCATTGTCCTCGAACATTGTAGTAGGCTCGAGATCTCCAGTCTTCAGTCCGGTCGTAGACAGGATGTGGTGGACAACTGAGCGTAGCCATACGCATTCTCTGCTTGCTTCATGGATGGCAATGATCTCAGAGTGATTAGATGAGGTTGCCGTCAAGGTTTGCTTGATGGATCTCTAGGAAATGGCTGTCCCTCCGTAGGTAAACACGTACCTAGTCTGTGACTTTGCTTTGTGGGGATCAGACAAGTAGCCTGCATCAGCATAACCTTCAAGTGTAGAGGATATTACATTTTTTGTAGAAGAGTCCCAAATCTGTAGACCCTTGGAGGTAGCGCAGAAGGTGCTTAACCCCGGTCCAGTGGCGCTGTGTGGGCGCTGCACTGTATCTGGCTAGCAAATTTACTGCGAACGCTATGTCGGGACGCGTGCAGTTTGGCAGATATAGTAGTACTTCAATGGCACGCAGATAAGGAACTTCTGGACCAAGTATATCCTCCCCTTCTTCCAGCGGCCAGAAGGGGTCTTTATGTGCATCCAGAGATCGTACCACCATAGGATGACATTGGTCCATATGGAATCTTTACAACATTTTTTTCATGTATGTGGTTTGATGTAATAGGATTCCATCTTTTAGATGTTCAATCTGTAAGCCAAGGCAGAATTTCGTTTTGCCTAGGTCTTTCATTTCAAATTGTTTTGTTAGGCTTACAGATATCTCAGTGATCTCTTCAGGAGATCCTATGAGATTTAGATCGTCTACGTAGACAACAATTATTACGAATCCTTTTCCCTTTGTTCTTATAAAGATACAAGGTGTCACGCCCCGCTTCCCAAAAATATGGAAGCGAGACGTGAGAAGGTCCGCTCAGACTTGAAGCTGCAAGGCTGCAAGGCTGCAAGTCCGATAAGCGTCAATAAACATTAAATGGTACGTCCTTGCAATTGCGATACGAAACAAAGATAATAATAAAGAAAATGAGACAAAAAGCAATCTCAGAATATCCATAAAATAAGTTTCAACATCACAGAAAAAGCCACCAGGCTAAAAGAAAAGAATCTAAAAGGCCCCAGCATGGCCAACAAAAGTACAACGTACAAGGTAAAGGTGCCACGCACCGACAACTAACAGAAATCCTAAAACAAAAGGAAGCTTAGCAAGGTCATTAAGAATGGTCACCGGTGTCCGCAAACTCCTCCTGGGCAGACATGGACTCAGGCTCAACGTCAGCAATTACCACGTACTTAGCAACGATCTCTGGCTCAGGGTCTAACATGTGACACCCAAAAGAGCAAGGGGCACATGTCAGCAAGTCTACAAGAGACTTGTGCAAGGAAACTGAAAGTAAAAGTAAAGCAACCTAGCAGTTCTAGCATGATGTAATGACATGGCAGTTAAAGTATGAGTGCAACAAGTAAAGTAAAGTATAACAAGCATTTAGCATGGCATGGCAAGAGTAGCAAACTATTATCATTCACAAGTCACGTTTTCATGTCGTGCACAGAGTTCACGCCTTACAGCTGAAGTGGCTGTACGTGCACACTTCTACGCTGAGTGGTCGCTCAACCCTACCCCTCCACGTGTATCGAGCCAGGGCTTTACCCCCGAACGTGAATGCTCGCTTCTGGATCATGAGCCAGGAAGTGTTTTTCAATATGGCATATGGGTGCACCTAGCCTCAACAAGCAAGTACAAGTATAGTAGCGTGTGCTACGAATGCAACAATCAGACATGGATGACATGACATGTCAAGCTGTAATTTAAACGCGTACAGTTAAGGAATTTAAACATGGCAGTTACAAATGCATGAACAGAACAAGTTAAAGGGGTGGATCTAGCTTCGTTGTCAAGCTAGATCAAATGAGGTGACAGATCTAGTTTCGTTGTCAAACTAGATCAAATAGGCGTCTAGGAAGCTATCATTGCACTGCCTAGTCTCTTTTACGCTACGGTACAAAAGTGGCCTAAAACATGGCCTAAAGAAGCAACGGGCAAGTTTCACTTGCCTGAAGAGGGACATGCTGATAGTCACAAGATCAAGGAGCCAGTTCTGCCTACGTGCCCAAACACCAATCATCACACCAACCTACAGTCCTGTATTCATTATCTTCAATTAGTGAATTAACCAACACAATAAAATTACAGTTTTTATCTCGGTAATCATGCGGTGTGGGTTCCTACGGAGAGAGACTTACATCAACACGACGCGAGAGCTACTCTGACGTCGGGTAGCGACGTCAGGGGTTGGATTCCTGTAGCGCGAACGGTACGGAACGGCGGGTTCTCTGCCAATAAAATACGGGTTCAATAAGTTCGTTAACTAACCGTTACGACATTCTATAGTCTGACAACATAAATCCCTAACTCAGTGACATGATATAGGTAACCCTATAAGAGAATTTAGCTACTGACAACAACCACCCATGCTAACATACGGGTTAATAAAAAAGTAACATCATTCCTCTTGAAACCCACATTGGATGTAGCATATAACAACCATCTCAACATATTATTAAGCCCCCACCCCCCGTTGCTATTATAAAACAGCACCCCAACCTATTAAACCCTAAGCTGAGATAACCTAGGCACATATTATCAGTAACACTTATAACACATAATGTTTTTAAAACATAAATAATATAAGTTATCAACTCATCGTTTGCTTGCAGGTGGGGGACGGCCGCTAGCGGCAACGGCGTCACACGGCGGCGGGGATGGGCTGACGGGGTTTTGGGATCGGAGAGGCGTCGGAGAAGCCGTCGTGGGTGTCGGATGCGCGGGGCGGCGCCACCGTGCGCTGCTGCAAATCCCAGCAGCTGTTGGCGATTTGCAGCTGCTGCTGCAGCGGATTCCGGCGCCTAGACGGTGGGGAAGGCAGCTTGGCACGGCGGAGAGGGGTCAGGTCGAAGCGGTGCAGCCTTGGGCGAGGGGCGCTGCGCTCTCGAACGCTGATATGCATGCTGCGCATGGCTGCTGTCGGCACCAGGTCCCCGCGAGGTTGGATGGCGGATGGACAGGCGGAGAGACAGGTAGGGGTAGCGTCGGGAAGGAGGCGATTGGGGAAGCACGGGTCTCCGGCGTGTAGGGTTGATGGTCGGGGTCGCGGGCTGAGGAACGCGAAGAATAGGGGGCGGCGCTGCAAAACAATGAGGTCGCGTGAATAAGAATTTGGGCGGCTGCGTTGCTCTTGGAGAAAGTAATGCTAGGGTTTTAAAATAATATTAACCCTTGGATGCTATTAGATAGAGGGGAACAAGCAGCACGTGGGTAGTGGGGGTCTAGGGCTAGTGTCTAGGTCATAGGAAAACAGTTGTTTCATACTAAAAAAATGATTTGAAGGCCCAAAGAAAAACTATGTGTGTGTGATGGGTCCGACCCTATATCATTTTGTGGCTAGGCTAATGGGCTGGGAAAATAATAAAGCTTGGGTCATGCAAGTGCTAGTATATGAAGCGCATGCGGGCCTAGAGTTATAACATTTGTTATTATAAGTTAGAGGCTAGATAGGCTTTATCTCCTATATCAATTTATTACAAGATTTGAAAAGCCCAACAAACCAAAGTGTGCTGTGAGTCATACTGGTTTGGGCCAAGTAAAAAATGTGGGCTAAGCTTAACTAAGAAGTGATTAGGATAATATAAGAATATTCAATGGGCTATACATCATGAAACTTAGGGCTAAGTGATAACAAATTGGGCAAAATAGTGAAAGTGGGTCAAACGAAGCCCAAAAATTGCGAAATAGATACTGGGGTGGCCGGGACGACGAGAGAAAGAAGACAGAGAAGACGGATCACAATTTCGACGACGAGAAACGAAATTAAAAATAGAAAGGCCTTACGACAAAAGTGAAAATCGCGACGTCTCTCAAATAAGGTCAAATCGTGGTAGAACGACCCGTGAAATGACGTTCCAAATTAATTCCACAATTTAACACTCTTCGAGAGGGTCACAACGGCATATCAGACTATAGGGTTCGGATACAGACAAGGTCTAAAATAAATACGTGCACGAACAATACTACGTGCACGTAAAGCGTATAAAGGATACGGGGTCCAAAGGCGACAGTAACCCCAAGTTGGGCACACGTCGGGGGTTGGCTTGCTAAGGACACAACCAAGTGCTACGGCCCTATCGACTCAACGACACGACTCCCACACAAAGGAACAAAACCAATCAGGTACTCGAAATTGCTATACGCACAGTCGTATGACGAATAGCAAGTACCGGCCGTTACATCCTACCCACCTTAGGATAAAGTCTGTCCTCGGACTTTCTAACATATCTAGTCGCTTTAGTAACTACCCCAATCATATCACATTATAATTTAACACATGTATAGTCATTACAAGTGCTCTTATATGCACTAGGTAGTCAAACATTAACACTACTAACATGTATATATATTCACGCACATCATACACTTATACTTATCATAGTCAGTCAAATGCATACACGTATTTCAATCATATATATATATATATATATATATATATATATATATATATATATATATATATATATATATATATATATATATATATATATATATATATATATATATATATATATACATCCCTTATATAACTACTACTTACCTAGCACAAAATAATAGTTCAGATACTCGCAACCAATTAAATAATCCATACCAGCAATTACCGTCGTAATACTCCACGTTCAGATAACTACCTATGAACAAACAATAAGGATACACTACTCCCTATATCTCCTAGTGTACATCCAATGCCAACATATCAACACAAGTAATCACACCATACCATTATTAAATCAAGTTTACTATATCTAATATACATTCACCACTACTATAATTTCACAGTCATTCAAATGCATGCAAATATTTCACCATATATTCATATCACATACAGTCCTATAACTATATTCGTGACACGCCACACATACCATAGTCACCAACACCTATAACTAAGCACATACTTACCTGTGCATGGTGCACACCCACACACGCTAACATTTCATTCATATATACCAATCATACGACTATATACTCAGCACAACTACACACCTAGTTTAACTAGCACACATACGTTCACACATGCAAGTCCTTAGTAAATAACTATACCACAAGACCAACTCCTATAACTATATACTGGTATAGCGACCCACCATCAGGTGCGTAACACAACCAGGCGCAACAATCCTATCTCTATACATACATCATCCATTGCTATATTCATGGTACTACACGCAAACCAAAGACGTATGAAATAATATACTTAGAGTATACCCACTCAAGTCACATATCAGAATACTATATATACGTAACATGGTCTATATACCTATACCAATACCACTCCAATGTATACACATCTACCAATATAACCATATACATACCATAATGTCAATCACACTTAATATCTAGTCAGGTAACACCCACGTAGTTCAATCACTTTATGTAATATTACAGGCATCAACACACGTATAATTATAATACACTCCCTAATACATGCACTCACCGTATAGTCACACACATGTAACACATATATTCACACGATATCCTTCTACCTATAACTAGTATACCAACATATCTACTTCATACATAGATAAGATATGCAATAGTCGTGTATACCTCATGGTATACACGCACACGTACAACATCTCGTAAAGGCAAGCAATACCAAACAATTTATAACCCTATCACCGTATGTATATCACACATATTCATATAGTAAGCACATACCTACATAAGAGCACACGCCCACACGTACTAACATATAGATCAAATAATAGGCATGCACATTTAACTATAAGTACCCTAGTATCATTATACCTAATATACACCTAACTTTACCAACATATTATTTCAACCATTAATCATTATCTCCAACTACATACACCCCATTAAATAATCCAACACTGATTCTTATATACACAGCCGTCCCTAGAGTGGTATAGCCATCCACACACATATCTATAAATACTAACACACATACAACTTCATAAATACCATGTAATTATATGCACCACAACGACATCATAATCCATACCAATGGGCCCACCATACGTTAATAAGGTTAACGTTGGCAACGGTAAGCACTAACATGATAACCAAACAATAGTGGGGAAACCGGAAATGAAATCGAAATGAAACAAGAACGGGATAAACGGGTTCAGGTGAGGCGACATATAAGGTAATAGCTTGGTTGGATGGAACAGAATATAATTCGGAATAATCAAGTAGGGAGGAAAGATATAAAATAAGGATATAATAAAATGCATGTTTTAAAATAAAATTATAATAATATCCTTATAAAACGTAAAAGGGTAGTATGAAAGTTAAATCACGACATAGGATTAGACGCAAAATAATGTGCATGGAGGTGAATGAATTGTTTTGCATTAGGGAATAAATTAAAATGGAGATAGTATTTTACAAAAATTTTGAAGTAGGAAAATGATGAGTATTAAAATCGACACGCTGAAAGCTGAAGTTCCATGTAACTTAGAAAAGTATATTAAATGTAAATACGATGAGTTGTTCGAATAAGTTTCATTAACATAAGCAAGAAGAGAAAATTATAAATTGAATTAGGACAAATAGGAGTCCGGTTCAGAATAAAATTAGCATATGAAAAGGGACAATGTATTTATATAGGTACGAAAAGTATATGCTAGGAAAAATTATTATAAAATAGTAATCAAAAATTCTCGACAAGAGTTTCGAAATAAAAATAAATAAAAATGAATTTAAATCAGCAGAAGGGTATGAAGTCTAAATATATATATTAAAAATTTTCGAACGAATTTAAACTTAGCGAATGAGGAAAATCGAAAATATCTTCAGAAGATTAAAGATTTGTAACGAAGAGATTCGAAAATTAACGACGATCGTCATGAGGCGATCTCGTGAATTGAAGACGAGGAAAATGGTCGCATGATCGAAACATAAACACGCCTAGGATATGACTCATAAAACTCTACGGGAACTCCTACGGTCGACCAACTAAAGATTAGGAAACTTAGCGCTAAGACTTCCTAAGGGTCTAGACTGTAACGAACGACTAAAGAATTTCTAGAAGTCTAATATGGTCAGAGCTAGTAAGAACCACTAAGGTAACTCCTAAGACGATTATAACAATTTCTAGCAAGGAGTCTAGCTAACTATCAGGGACCTCTAACTAGAAAGCACAGACGTCTAACTAATCCTTACTAAAGTCCTGATCTAATGGATTTCATACTAAGCTGGGACAGATGTTTGGGCAACACGTCTACCAGCCACCTACGACATAGGAAACGATAAAAATTTAGACTCAGGGCTTATGATTTGGATGTTTTAATTTATTTAATGGACATTCTATTTTTTATTATCATTGTTCCAATAATTCGCAGTTGCAGTGGACCTGCATGGGCCACCAACAAAACCTGTCATGTCCTGCTTCCCAAAAATATGGAAGCGAGACGTGAGAAGGTCCGCTCAGACTTGAAGCTGCAAGGCAGCAAGTCCGATAAGCGTCAATAAACATTAAATGGCATGTCCTTGCAATTGCGATACGAAACAATGATAATAATAAAGAAAATGAGGCAAAAAGCAATCTCAGAATATCCATAAAATAAGTTTCAACATCACAGAAAAAGCCACCAAGCTAAAAGAAAAGAATCTAAAAGGCCCCAGCATGGCCAACAAAAGTACAACGTACACGGTAAAGGTGCCACGCACCGACAACTAACAGAAATCCTAAAACAAAAGGAAGCTTAGCAAGGTCACTAAGAATGGTCACCGGTGTCCACAAACTCGTCCTGGGCAGACATGGACTCAGGCTCAGCGTCAGCAATTACCACGTACTCAGCGACGGTCCCTGGCTCAGGGTCTAACATGTGACACCCAAAAGAGCAAGGGGCACATGTCAGCAAGTCTACAAGAGACTTGTGCAAGGAAACTGAAAGTAAAAGTAAAGCAACCTAGCAGTTCTAGCATGATGTAATGACATGGCAGTTAAAGTATGAGTGCAACAAGTAAAGTAAAGTACAACAAGCATTTAGCATGACATGGCAAGAGTAGCAAACTACTATCATTCACAAGTCACGTTTTCATGTCGTGCACAGAGTTCACGCCTTACAGCTGAAGTGGCTGTACGGGCACAATTCTACGCTGAGTGGTCGCTCAACCCTACCCCTCCACGTGTATCGAGCCAGGGCTTTACCCCCGAACGTGAATGCTCGCTTCTGGATCACGAGCCAGGAAGTGTTTTTCAATATGGCATATGGGTGCACCTAGCCTCAACAAGCAAGTACAAGTATAGTAGCGTGTGCTACGAATGCAACAATCAGACATGGATGACATGACATGGCAAGCTGTAATTTAAACGCGTACAGTTAAGGAATTTAAACATGGCAGTTACAAATGCATGAACAGAACAAGTTAAAGGGGTGGATCTAGCTTCGTTGTCAAGCTAGATCAAATGAGGTGACGGATCTAGTTTCGTTGTCAAACTAGATCAAATAGGCGTCTAGACAGCTATCATTGCACTGCCTAGTCTCTTTTACGCTACGGTACAAAAGTGGCCTAAAACATGGCCTAAAGAAGCAACGGGCAAGTTTCACTTGCCTGAAGAGGGACATGCTGATAGTCACAAGATCAAGGAATCCAGTTCTGCCTACGTTCCCAAACACCAATCATCACACCAACATACAGTCCCATATTCATTATCTTCAATTAGTGAATTAACCAACACAATAAAATTACGGTTTTTATCTCGTTAATCATGTGGTGTGGGTTCCTACAGAGAGAGACTTACCTCAACACGACGCGAGAGCTACTCTGAAGTCGGGTAGCGACGTCAGGGGTTGGATTCCTGTAGCGCAAACGGTACGGAACGGCGGGTTCTCTACCAATAAAATACGGGTTCAATAAGTTCGTTAACTAACCGTTACGACATTCTATAGTCTGACAACATAAATCCCTAACTCAGCGACATGATATGTTAACCCTATAAGGGAATTTAGCTACTGACAACAACCACCCATGCTAACATATGGGCTAATAAAAAAGTAACATCATTCCTCTTGAAACCCACATTGGATGTAGCATATAACAACCATCTCAACATATTATTAAGCCCCCACCCCCCGTTGCTATTATAAAACAGCACCCCAACCTATTAAACCCTAAGCTGAGATAACCTAGGCACATATTATCAGTAACACTTATAACACATAATGTTTTTAAAAAATAAATAATATAAGTTATCAACTCACCGTTTGCTTGCAGGTGGGGGACGGCCTCTAGCGGCAACGACGTCACACGGCAGAGGGGATGGGCTGACGGGGGTTTGGGATCGGAGAGGCGTCGAAGAAGCCGTCGTGGGTGTCGGATCCACGGGGCGACGCCACCGTGCGCTGCTGCGAATCGCAGCAACTGTTGGCAATTTGCAGCTGCCGCTGCAGCGGATTTCGGCACCTAGACGGCTGGGAAGGCGGCTTGGCACGGCGGAGAGGGGTCAGGTCGAAGCGTCGCAACCTTGGGCGAGGGGCACTGCGCTCTCGAATGCTGCTACGCACGCTGTGCGTGGCTGCTGTCGGCGCCAGGTCCCCGCGAGGTTGGATGGCGGAGGGACAGGCGGAGAGACAGGTGGGGGTAGCATCGGGAAGGAGGCGATTGGGGAAGCACGGGTCGCCGGCGTGTAGGGTTGATGGTCGGGGTCGCGGGCTGAGGAACGCAAAGAATAGGGGGCGGCACTGCGAAACAATTAGGTTGCATGAATAAGAATTTGGGCGGCTGCGTTGCTCTTGAAGAAAGTAATGCTAGGGTTTTAAAATAATATTAACCCTTAGATGCTATTAGATAGAGGGGAACAAGTAGCACGTGGGTAGTGGGGGTCTAGGGCTAGTGTATAGGTCATAGGAAAACAGTTGTTTCATACTAAAAAATGATTTGAAGGCCCAAAGAAAAACTATGTGTGTGTGATGGGTCCGACCCTATATCATTTTGTGGCTAGGCTAACGGGCTAGGAAAATAATAAAGCTTGGGTCATGCAAGTGCTAGTATATGAAGTGCATGCGGGCCTGGACTTATAACATTTGTTATTATAAGTTAGAGGCTAGATAGGCTTTATCTCCTATATCAATTTATTACAAGATTTGAAAAGCCCAACAAACCAAAGTGTGCTGTGAGTCATACCGGTTTGGGCCAAGTAAAAAATGTGGGCTAAGCTTAACTAAGAAGTGATTAGGATATATAAGAATATTCAGTAGGCTATACATCATGAAACTTAGGGCTAAGTGATAACAAATTGGGTAAAATAGTGAAAGTGGGTCAAACGAAGCCCAAAAATTGCGAAATAGATACTGGGGTGGCCGGGACGACGAGAGAAAGAAGACAGAGAAGACGGATCCTAATTTCGACGACGAGAAACGAAATTAAAAATAGAAAGGCCTTACGACAAAAGTGAAAATCGCGACGTCTTCTCAAATAGGGTCAAATCTTGGTAGAACGACCCATGAAATGACGTTCCAAATTAATTCCAAAATTTAATACTCTTCGATAGGGTCACAACGGCATATCAGACTATAGGGTTTGGATACAGACAAGGTCTAAGATAAATACGTGCACGAACAATACTACATACACGTAAAGCGTATAAAGGATACAGGGTCCAAAGGCGACAGTAACCCCAAGTTGGGTACACGTCGGGGGTTGGCTTGCTAAGGACACAACCAAGTGCTACGGCCCTATCGACTCAACGACACGACTCCCACACAAAGGAACAAAACCAATCAGGTACTCAAAATTGCTATACGCACAGTCGTATGACGAATAGAGAGTACCAGCCGTTACACAAGGGCAGACTTCATTGTTGTTGAATCCTTGTTGAACAAGGAATTCACTGAGTCTGTTATACCACATTCTTCCTGATTGTTTAAGACCATACAATGATCTTTGCAGCTTAACAGAGTAGACGTCCCGAGATCTATCTTTTAGTTCAGCAGGCATAGAAAAGCCGTCAGGAAGTTTCATGTATATCTCCTTGTCGAGATTGCCGTATAGATATGCAGTCACAACATCCATTAGCTGCATATCTAGGCCTTCCTTTGCTATTAAGCTTATCACGAATCTGAAAGTGATCGCATCCATGACCGAAAAGTATGTGTCGTCATAGTCAATACCCGGTCTTTGGGAAAATCCTTGTGCTACAAGTCTAGCTTTGTAGCGTGCGATCTCATTATTTTCGTTTCTTTTTCTGACGAATACCCATTTGTATCCCATAGGTTTGACACCGGTAGGTGTCTGGACTATTTGCCCAAAGACTTCTCGTTTCTGAAGCGACTCCAGCTCGGCTTCTATTGCCTGATTCCACTTTGGCCAGTCATTTCTACGTTTACATTCCGCAACTGAATGTGGATCATAATCATCGTCGCTTCTGGCGACGTGAATGGCAATGTGAAACGCGAAGTCATCGTCGACGACTGTACTCTTTCTGTCCAATGCCTCCCCTATACGTACATAATTCAATGATATTTCAGTTTCTCCGGGCAGTTCCTCTGCAGTGGATTCCGGGAGGGGAGAGGGTATGGACACGAGCTCGTTTCTCTGTGGGGGTATCGTCCCTAGGTCTCCGGATATTTTTCTTTTTCTTGGATTTTTATCCTTGGAGCCTGGTGGTCTGCCTCTTTTCTGTTGAGGTGCAGCCACTTCTGCTGGTGGTGGATTGCATCCATCCTTTGGGATGTCAATCCTAGCTGGAGTATTTGCAGCAGAGATGTGTGATCTGACAATCTTCTGGTTGTCAGTAAACGAATCCGGTAATCTATGAACTGTGTTCTGGATGTGTAAGATCTTCCGGATCTCATCATCACATTGTTTTGTTACCAAATCGTAGTGGGTCAGACTTTTTGTATCCCACGTTAACATTTGCTTTGCGCTAGACTTTTCAATGCCTAGGCCCATTTTGGGGAAATATGTCTCATCAAAGTCGCAGCCTTCAAGACGTGCCTTAAAAGCATCCCTCGTTTGGGTTCTAGGTATCTTATAATGGAGGGTGAGTCAAACCCTACATAAATACCTAGGCGACGTTGAGGGCCCATCTTGGTCCTCTGGGGTGGTGAAATGGGGATATAAACTGCGCAGCCGAAGATTCTCAAGTGAGAAATGTTCGGCGGCATTGCATATGCAAGTTGCATTTGAGATAGACTCTGATCTCCTGAGGGTCATATTTTTATTAGTGATGCAGCATGCAAGATTGCATGTCCCCATGCATCCACCGGCAACTGTGATTTCATTAGCAATGGACGTGCAATCCATTGGAGTCTTTTAATTAGCGACTCAGCTAACCCGTTCTGGGTGTGAACATGCGGCACCGGATGTTCAATTTCTATTCCCGTTGCCTGGCAATATTCCTGAAATGTCTGAGAGGTAAATTCCCCCGAATTATCCAGATGTATTTTTTTAATTTGGTTGTCTGGAAAATGCGCCCGCAACTTTATTATTTGTGCCAAGATCTTTGGAAAAGTTAAGTTGCAGGTTGAAAGTAGACACACATACGAGTATTTCGAAGATGCATCAATCAGTACCATAAAGTATCGAAAGGGCCCACTAGGGGGTGGATAGGTCCACATATGTCTCTGTGTATTCTTTCGAGGAAGCTAAGAGACTCGATATCCTCTTTAAGTGGTGATGGCCTTGTTATTAATTTACCCTTGAAGTAGGGTACACAAGGGAATTCTCCCTTCTGAAGAATCTTCTGGTTCTTCAGGTTATGCATGTGGGATTGTGATAAGATGCGATGCATCATCACAGATCCGGGGTGGCCAAGTCTATCATGCCAAAGTAAGAATTTGGCAGATGTCGGGCACTTCAGGTGCTCCGTCAGGTTTGCTTCCTCTCTCCGAATTTTTGTATGGTAGAGGCCCGATGAAAGGCTCTCAAAACGTTCAAGTATGGTTTTATCTCCATTTTCTTGAGACGTTACATACAGTAATTCATTTTCTTTTACATTTGTTGTTTCCAAGTGGAATCCGTTAAGACGGATATCTTTGAAATTTAGTAAGTTTCTCTTGGAATTCGGAGAGTAAAGTGCATCTTTAATTTTTATTTCTGTTCCATTGGGGAGCAACAAGGTTGCATTCCCAGAACCTTCAATTATGTCTGATGGCCCTGAAATGGTATTTACAGGGCTCTTATACGGAGTAATGCTATGGAAATAGCATTTGTGTTGAAGGATCGTATGTGTCGACGCACTGTCTACCAAGCAGTCATGAGAGCATCCCATCTAAAAAGATGAGTAAACATTTGCATTCAGAAAAACTAAATTTTATTCGACAGAAATCAAATTACATGGAAGCTCTCATAATCATAGATTTTTCTTGAAATAAAATGCAAAAAATGCTAAGATAAATAAAGCTGACTAATCAAGCATATCATCTGACTCGAAGTCTTTGGCTGTGAACTTGACTGCATTGTTCGCAGCCACCAGGTTTGATTCAGCATTCTTTTCTTGATTTGTTTATAAAGCTCCTGGAGATGCACTGGGGTCCTGCACACTCTGGACCAGTGGCCTTTCATGCCACATCTGTGGCACTGGTCTTCCCAATCCCTCTTGGGTGGGGGGTGCATCATTTTTCTTGTTGTCATTCCTGCACCAGGTGAACTTGCGCTTCGCTTCATTCTTTCGCTGCTGTGGTGGGCCCTTCGCTCTTTTCTGTTGTCCCCCTTTCTGTGGTCTTTCTTTTCTTTTATTATCCCTCTTCTTTTTGAAGGAAGAGGTATGGTGAGCTTCTGGTAGGGGGCAGTGCCGAGAGGGCGCATATTGTGAGTGGCGAGAAGAAGCTCTCTATTTTGCTCGGCCATGCGAAGACATGACAGCAGCTCTGAATACTTGGTGAACTTGCGTTCATGGTATTGCTGCATGAGTATCACATCTTTTTCATGGAAAGACGTATACGTCTTTTCCAGTATGCGATCTTCTGAGACTTTCTCACGACACAACTTCAGGCGTGAGGTGATGCTAAAAAGTGCTGAGTTGTACTCAGCAATGGATTTAAAGTCCTGCAGTCTCAGGTTCTCCCACTCATATCGTGCCCTTGGGAGTATAACATCTTTCTGATGTTTATACTTGTCCTCAAGGGCAGTCCACAGCTCAAGTGGATCTTCGACCGTAAGGTATTCAGCCTTTAGGGTCTTATCCACATGGCGTCGTATATAGATGATGGCTTGCGCCTTCTCTATATCGCCAACTTTTTCTTTGTCTGTCACAGAAGTAATGAGGGACTTTGCCCGCAGGTGAAACTTTACATCTAGCTGCCAGCTTAGATAGTTTCTACCTGATTCATCCAGCACTTCGAAATCAACGCTTACAATTTTAACCATTTATCTAGCAGAGCATAAACATGCATGAATTAATATATAATCAAAGAAAACATTTTCATGCGGAGGCAATATTTAACGAAAAACTAAATGTGTGGATCGGCCAGTCCCACAAGAAAGAGTCCAAAGTCCAAAGTCCAAATTATACAAATTTGCAGCTTAAAAAGGAAAATACAACTTTGGAAACCCCGTGGGTCCCATAAGATATCTCCAGCTTCAAGCGTGGCCTCAGTCTCTTTCGTTGACATTTACATAAATTCCTCACTACAATTTCTCTCAAAAATAAAAGAAAAGTTCGGGAAATAAACTGTGGGACTAAACGGCCGATCCAAAAACCACATTTAGCAATTCATGCAGAAATATTGTGCTCATCAACAATTTCATTCACAGACATCGCAGGCAGTTATATTCACATGAGGATAAAATATTTAATTATTTAATAATTATTGGACCACTGGGCAACGTCATACACCGTTAGGTTAGTTGACTAACGGCAGAGCGGTCGCAGGATCTTCCTAATTATTAAGTTTTAAATATAATGCACAACCACGCATATAATATCCAACAGAATTTGCCAGTGATGTAAAGCATATAAAGAAAAGATCATTACGATGCAATGGTTGTATTAAGAGGGTTTAATCAATAAAATTGAATAAGAGCCTAAAGTTGACATTTTCGTTGTAGGAGGAAAAGGGTTTTCCTCGTTAAATCATCCCAAATAGCCCCCAAAAAGTCCCCAAAGAAACCTTATATGCCCGTTAATTGCCCCATAATTTACCATGATTTTTCACGAATTTATTGGCCCTCAAATGCCCCTTTTTAAATTGATTTTTGGCCACAAAAATTCTTTTTAAGGCTTGTTTATGGCCTTTGCCCCCCCCCCCCCCCCTTTTGTCTTCTCTTTTTTTTGAATTCGGCCTGCGGGCCTCAAGCCCACAGGAAAAATCTTTTTTTTCTGAAATTGGGCCGAAAAGCCCAATAAGGCTTAGGGGGCGGCGGCTAGGGTTAGCCGCCGCCGCCGCCGTGCGGTAGCCGGAAAAACCGGGGGGGGCTGCAGGGGGGCAGAGGGGGTCGGCGCTGCCGCCCCCCCTACAGGGGGGACGGTGGGGGCAAGGGCCGCCCCTCCCTCCCGGCAGGGGGGGAACGGCGGCGGGGGCCGCCGCCCCCCTACAGGGAAGGACGGAGAGGGCAGGCGCCGCCGCCCCCCTCTGCGGGAGGGGGAGTCGTGGCCACCGCCCCCCTCTTCTGGGGGGTGGCGGTGAGGGTGGGGGAGGGTGTCACGCCCCGCTTCCAAAAAATATGGAGGCGAGACGTGAGGGTCCGCTCAGACTTGAAGCTGCAAAGTTGCAAGTCCGATAAGCGTCAATAAACATTAAATGGCAGGTCCTTGCAATTGCGATACGAAACAAAGATAATAATAAAGGAAATGAGACAAAAGAGAAGTCTCAAAATATCCATAAAATAAGTTTCAACATCACAGAAAAAGCCACCAGGCTAAAAGAAGAGAATATAAAAAAAGCCCCATCATGGCCAACAAAAGTACAACGAACAAAGTAAAGGTGCCACGCACCGACAACTAACAGTAATCCTAAAACAAAAGAAGCTCAGCAAGGTCACTAAGACTAGTCCTGGTGTCCACAAAACTCCTCCTGGGTAAACTTGGTCTCAGGCTCAGCGTCAGCAAAACACCACGTACTCAGCAACGGTCTCTGGCTCAGGGTCTAACATGTGGCACCCAAAAGAGCAAGAGGCACATGTCAGCAAGTCTACAAGAGACTTGTGCAAGGAAACTGGAAGTAAAGGTAAAGCAACCTAGCAGTTCTAGCATGATGCAATGACATGGCAGATATAGCATGAGTGCAACAAGTAAAGTAAAGTACGAGCATGGCATTTAAATCATGGCATGGATGTCAAGTTTTGCAAGAACAAACACAAGTACAAGGACAAGTCTAGTAAGCACGTCGTGCACAGAGATTACGCCTTTTGGCTAGAGTGGCTGATCGGGCCAACTCTTAAGCTCAAGTGATCGCTTATCCCTACCCCTCCACATGTATCGAGCCAGGGCCTTACCCCCTAACACGGAATGCTCGCTTCTGGATCACAAGCCAGGAAGTGTTTTTCATGATGGCATAGGGGTGCACCTAGCCTGAACAAGGAAGTACAAGTATTGTAGCGTGTGCTACGAATGCAACATTCAACTTGGATGACATGTAAGATGCAATGCATGGCAGATAACAGTTTAAGTGCGTACAGATAAGGAATTTAAACATGGCAGATAAAAATGCATGAATGACATGGCAGGGTGACAGATCTAGCTTCGTTGTCAAGCTAAATCTTAAAGTTGCGTCTAGACAGCTATCATTTCACTGCTAGTCTCTTTTACGCTAAACGCAAGGAAGTGGCCTAAGACATGGCCTAAAGAAAAGGTTGGCAAGTTTCACTTGCCTGAAAAGGGACGTGCTGATAGTCACAAGATCAAGGAGTCCAGTTCTGCCTATGCCCAAACACCAATCATCACACCAACCTACAGTCCCGTATTCATTATCTTCACTTAGTGAATTAACCAACACAATAAAATTACAGTTTTTATCTTGTTAACATGTGGTGTGGGTTCCTACAGAGAGAGACTTACCTCAACACGACGCGAGAGCTACTCTGACATCGGGTAGCGACGTCAGGGGTTGGACTCTGTCAGTGTGCACGGTACGGAATGGCAGGTTCTCTGAGATGAAACACGTGCACAAAATAAGTTTGTAACGATGGACAAGAATTATTAGGCAATCCTAAAACGTCTAATGATCTGATTCTTAGCAAGTTTTCTGTCCTACGATGGTTTCATAACAATATTAATGAGCGTTAAATAACTAACATGTTATTTACATCAAGCTGCTAGTACAAATAAGCATACAATAATTTATCAAGCAGCCTAGGCTATCATTAGCTAGAAGTAGCGTACACAAATCATTAATCCTACGAATTGTCACATTAACATCTATATTACTGTTATTAGCATGCAAAACAACATTTCTATTAAGCTACAAACTAGTTGACTAAAATGAACTTACTGATTATACCTACGCATTTAGTTCTCAATATTATAACTTATAAGATAAATCTGTGACCAATTTAACATATCACATTATAATAAACTTTAATACTATACCTATATAGTGATTATAACCCTCAAATTGTTCACATGGCTCGCCCTTGCAATATTATTATGTGCACACCTACACCAACTCACTGTAAACCTATACGAAAAGTACCTGCCTGCTGGTTCGCATGGTTCGCTTGTTCACAGGGTGACGTGCGTTTATATTTCATATATTTACGCACGTTTTCTTCCGTGTTTTTCCGTATTTTACCGTCGTCTTATGTTCGTTTCCTCGTGTTTTCTTGTTTTCTTTCACTTTTCCGTGTTTTCCGTAATTTGCAGGAGTTTACTAGCATATGGGGCATAAAACGATGATATCATGTTTTTGGATATTGGACTCCCCGGATTTGGTTTTGGATGATGAACAAACATAAATGTATTATGAACTAACACTTTGTGAGCGCAGTTATGGAGATCGTCGCCAAATTCACATGAATATCAATAACGACGTCTCAAGACTTCTCAAAGCACGTGATCGTATGCCTAAAGCTTCGTTGAAGCTTATGGACCTATTTAGAAGTCATGAAGATTCGATTGAAGCTATTGAAGACGGTATCGTCAAGTTTATTTTATAGTCTTTAAGCTTCTTTCATAGAATGTTAAGCCTTGAGTAGGTCTTACGTTTTAATTCTTCATAACACTCATATCTTAGCTCTAGGATCTTAGTAGAAGTCCATACAATTCTTCCCGAAGCTTCGCGCTTCGATTCGGGACTTCTTGTGCAAGTTAGTTGGTTCAAGAAGAAGAACTGATCGACTAGATGGTGATCTAGTCGGTCAGCCAAGCTTCTTGGACCGACTAGTTTCAGTCAGTTAATTCTTAGCTCTTTACTGTTTACAGTTAGTCGGTCTAAGTTGACTCAGCGACCGACTAGTTTGTGAACTAGTCGGTCAGTGATGCTTCTGTGACCGACTAGTTGAGCTTTCCCTAAACATGCACATTTGAGCTTGAGCTACTGTTTATCATTAGTCGGTCTGTGCTCTTTGTTCGACCGACTAGTTGATGAACTAGTCGGTCAACTTTCCTTCTTGGACCGACTAGTTTAGTTTACTGTACATGCCAAATTTTTCACCATACTTACTGTTTATCGTTAGTCGGTCTATGTTCATTTGGTGACCGACTAGTTGGTGAATTAGTCGGTCATCATTTGTTCTTGGACCGATTAAGTCTAATTCTTCTCAGACTTCAGTTTTATCTGTTAGTCGGTTCACGTTGAGTAACCGACCGACTAGTTGTGAAACTAGTCGGTCAGCTACTCTTCTTAGACCGACTAGTTCCTTTGTCTGTACTTTGATCTTTTCTCAGTTTACTCATTAGTCGGTTTACGTTAATTGACCGACCGACTAGTTGATAAACTAGTCGGTCGGTGATTGTTCTTTGACCGACTAGTTGGGTTCAGAAAAGAGCCGTTGGAGCTTTAATTGAAACGTTTTTCTCTCTCTCTCTCCTCTAACCTATATATACTTGTTAGGCTGCATTCATTGCTGCCAAGGCTGATATTAATGCAAGTTTAGAGTTCAAGAGAAATCAATCCAAGCTCATTCAAAGCTCATTCCCTCCATTCAATAATCTCTCCTAACTCTTACTTCCAAAGAGAGATTCATTGAGTGTGAAGCCTTCCAAGCCAAGTGCTTGATTCTAGGTCACCAACATCCCCAAAGCTCTCCATCGCTGTTCTACATCTTGGAGCTAGGGTTTGGTGCCACTTCTTCCTCAAAATCATCCTTGCCCTAATTCGTAAGCAATACTCAAGGCATAGGTATTTTGTTCGGTAAGAAGTTTCTTTATTTCATTTCATATTTGATTTGTAAGTTTCACTCTCGGTTGTGAGAGTGTGGTTGTGATCCCGGGTTGTGGGAGTCACAAATTATATTTTGTATGATTTGACTTGTGGAGGTTTTTCACAAGTATTTCATAGTGGAAATCTTGAGTTAGGGTTTCTAACTCAAGTATCCGGAGGGGATCCGGGTGGTTGGGACGTAGGATCACCGGGAACAAGTCGGGGAGACTTGGGTGGATCCGAACCCAGTAACATCTCTTGTTAGCGTTGTTAATTTTGTGTTGTCATTCAATTTAAGCTTCCGCAAATTGATTTGGTAGTTGTTTGCATTTTAATTTGGAATTATACTCCTTATTATTTTAAAGTACTATTCACCCCCCCCCCCTCTAGTACTTGTGCAGTAGCTTGTAGGGCATTACATTTGGTATCAGAGCCAGATACTTAGCTATGTCTGCCAACGACAACAAGACCGTGCGTCCACCTTCCAACTATGACACCTTCAGGAACCGTGAAGGAGCATCTTCGGTGATGGAAGGACATTCCTCTACGAGGCCTCCATTCTTCAACGGTACCAACTACGGGTACTGGAAATGCCGGATGGAAACCTTCCTCCGGAGTGCGTCTCTATGGAGGACCACAATGAAGGAATACATCGAGCCCGAAGAAGAAGACTTCGAGAAATGGACAACCGCGGAGGTCGCCGCGGAGGTAAGCAATGCCAAGGCAATGAACGCCTTGCAATGCGCGTAGGAACCCGAGGACTTCAATAAGATATGCACATGTAAGAGTGCATATCAAATTTGGAACTCTCTCCTCATATTACATGAAGGGACGAGTCGGGTAAGAGACTCTAAACTCGTAGTTGTAAACAAAGATTACGAAATGTTTCATATGCAACAGGGCGAGAAGATGAAGGAGTATTACGCTCGCTTCGTCGACATCATAAACGAGTTAGAGGCTCTCGGCAAATCCTACACCCAAAAGGAGAAGTGTTCGAAGCTTATCGAAGGACTTCCTTCTTCTTGGGAAAAGCGTACCTTCGCCATCGAGGAAGGTAATGACATGAACAAGTACACCGTAGTTCAACTAATGGGTACTTTAATGTCATACGAGGTACGCAAGGATAGCAAGCTCAAATTGCAGGAAAAGATGAAGTCCTATCTAAAGCAAGACGAGCCAAAGAAGAAGGCTATTGCTTTCAAGGCCGCTCCATCCACATCCACATCAACCGATGATGAAGACTCAGAAAACGAGTTGGACTTGGAGTCCATGGCACTCATGGCCAAGAAGTTCAACCGTTTCTTCCGAAAAGGTAACTTCAAGAACAAAGCTAAATTTGGTTCTTCTAACGCCTCTTCCTCTCCTTTGTGTTTCAAGTGCAATAAGCCAGGACACATGAAAGCGGAGTGTCCTCTCAACAAGCATAAGGAGAAGTGGAAAGCGCCAAAGTATGACAAGTCCAAGAAATACAAGAAAGGAAACAAGAAGGGACTTGTCGGTGCAACGTTTACCGACTCCGAGGATTCCTCAAGCGGAGAGTCGGACGATGAGCAAGTGGAGCAAGCGCACATGTGCTTCATGGCAAGAGAGGAGCATGATCAAGGATCCTCCTCTTCCGATGATAGTGATGACGAAGGCAACGATGAGGTAACCATGGATGACCTTAGGAATGCTAACTCTCAATTATGGTCAAAATACACTAAATTAGTAAATAGATATACTAAGGTAAAAGATGACCTAGCTAGCATTCAAACCTCGCCTAAGACTATCATCACCAACAACGACACCATTGTTGAAGAGTTAAGAAATGAGATTGTTAATCTCAAATCTAAACTCGAACATGTTAGCATTGAGGATACGGAAGAACATAGGATAGAGGATTTAACTTCTCAAAACTCGACTTTGAGTATTGAAAACGAGAATCTTAAATCTCGTGTTTATGTGCTCACGTCGCAAGTATCCACTTTAGATACTTCGTTGCGTTCTCTCACCGAGAAATACGAGAACACATTAGGCCGAATCAATGAATTCAACAAGGGTAAGGGTCATTTGGATAATATCCTAAAAGACTTACTCCCGGCCAAACACCACATTGGCTTGGGGTATATGATGGGAAATTCTTCCAAGTCGGTCACTACTTTTGTTAGGCCAACTTCCGAAGCCTCAACGAGTGGTAGCAAACACTCTATTGGTAGTTCTTCTACCAATGGTGCTTCCACCTCGTCCACACCCTCTTTCGGAAAGAAACCCACTTTGGGTGGACCTCCAAAGAAGGGGCATGCTTATATGTACACCAATACCATGCCACGTAGGAACACACGTCCTACTCCACCGGCTCACACATATGATGATTTTTATGCAACACATTCTCGGGCACGTGCACACAATGTGAGACACCCTCATGCACGTGTTCCCACACATGCATATGTTCACCCACAACATCATATGAATAATTCTCATCGTGCACCATTCCATCATGTTCCTTATGCCTATCCACAACATGCATCACGTAGAAATCAACGTCGCATGCATGCACCCAATAGGATGATGGCTCCCAAGATTTTCACAATTTGGAGCCCAAAGTACACAAGCATGGACGAAAAACAAATGTATATGAATGCTTATTTTTCGGATGTTGTGCATAGTAGAAATTATGTGGGGAAGTCTAAGTCCAATTGGACTTGGCTTCCAAAGGTCTAATCTTTTGGACCCAATGACCTTGGGTACCATGATATGAAATTCTCTATCTTTAGGTACTCAAGGAAAAGAAAAAGAAAAGGAGCAACAAATTTAAATTTAGCTCCAAGGGAAATTGGATACTCGATAGCGGGTGTTCAAAACACATGACGGGTGACGCTAGTTTGCTCTCCGGAGTGGTTCCCATAGCAAATGGAAACCGCGTCGTATTTGGAGGCAACGAGAGCGGAACCATCATCGGTGTTGGTAAAGTGGGTAACCCTTCTAAACCCCTAATTAGTGATGTTTATCTTGTTAGTGGTTTAAATCATAATCTTATTTCAATAAGCCAACTTTGTGACAAAGGTTACAAAGTTAGCTTTGCGAAAGGATTGTGTCACATTTTAAGAAAAGATAATGATAAATTATTGTTTTTCGGAACTCGTCATAAAGATATTTATATTTTGGATCTTCCTAAGTCATATGAACAATGTCTCGTTGCCAACACAAGTGAACAACACTTATGGCATCGACGCTTTGGACATGTGAACTTTGGAACACTATATAAGCTTTCAAAATTAAATTCCATTAAAGGTTTTCCGAAGCTTGTTTTTGAAAAGAAAAGTTTTTGTGATTGTTGTCAACGTGGCAAGCTTCCTAAATCTTCATTTAAACCTAAGAAAAGCATTTCTACTAAACGGCCACTAGAGCTATTACATCTAGACTTATTTGGGCCAACTAGAGTTGCTTCCTTAGGAAATGCAAGATATGGACTTGTCATCGTAGATGACTATTCAAGATTTACATGGGTATTTTCATTGTGTAATAAAAATGAAGCTTTTGAAAACTTCACAATTTTTGTTAAGAAAGTACAAAATCTCTTAGGAACCACCATTGTCACTAGTCGTAGTGATCATGGAGGTGAATTTGAGAATGAGTCTTTTGAGACATTTTGTGATGAAGTTGGTATTACTCACACCTTCTCTTTCCCTCGTGCACCTCCTCAAAATGGTGTAGTTGAGAGAAAGAATAGGACGCTAGTGGAGTGTGCTCGCACTATGCTTGATGATAGCCAACTTGGCCATCAATTTTGGGCGGAAGCGGTACACACCGCTTGCTATGTGTTTAATAGAATACTTTTGAGGCCCGGAACTAAACAAACTTGTTATGAATTGTTGTTTGGTAGGTTGCCTCAAGTTAAACATTTTCGTGTTTTTGGTTCGAAATGTTTTATTAAGAACACGTATGGTAGTTTGGACAAATTCGATCCAAGATCCGATGAGGGGATTTTTGTTGGATACTCTTCGCGTAGCAAAGCCTACCGGATATTCAACAAACGAACCTCAACGATCGAGGAGTCGCTTCATGTCTCTTTTAATGAAGGATTTGTTCCAACTAGAATTTCAAATGATAATGATTCTATGGATGTTTTATGTGATTCATTTGATAATTCTAAGTCTAATGATTCTATTGATTCTATTGAGACTAACCCAACTAACGAAGTTGTTGAGAATGTTCCTAGTGATCAAGGTATTCCCAAACGGCTTCATACCGTTCGTGACCATCCTCATGAGCAAGTCATTGGCAATATCTATGATAGTGTCAAGACGAGATCACAAGTGAACTACTTCGCTCATTGTGCCTTTGCCTCCTCGATAGAGCCAAAGAATATTAATGAAGCATGCGAAGATAGCGCTTGGATCTTAGCCATGGAGGAGGAGCTCATTCAATTCGAGAGAAATGAAGTTTGGGAGCTTGTTCCATTGCCATCGAAGAACCACACCGTCATAGGGACAAAGTGGATCTTCAAGAACAAAACCGACGAAAACCAAATCGTCGTCCGGAACAAAGCTCGGTTAGTTACTCAAGGCTATCGACAAGAGGAAGGTATTGATTTCGAAGAATCCTTCGCTCCGGTAGCTAGATTAGAATCAATTAGATTATTATTGTCTTTTGCATGCCATAAGGATTTTAAATTATTTCAAATGGATGTTAAAAGTGCATTTTTAAACGGAGATGTTGTTGAGGAAGTTTACGTTTCTTAACCTCCGGGCTTCATAAATGAAAAATTTCCAAATCATGTTTTTAAACTAAAGAAAGCGCTTTACGGCTTAAGACAAGCTCCTCGAGCTTGGTATGATCGCCTAAAGAATTTTCTCTTGGATTTGAATTTTAAAATGGGAGAAGCCGATTCTACACTTTTTGTTAAGCATGCGAATAATGATATAATTTTAGTTCAAATATATGTTGATGATATCATTTTCGGTGCTACTAACTTTGCTCTTTGCGAAGAGTTATCTAATGTTATGAAGGAACAATTTGAGATGAGCCACATGGGTGAGCTCAAGTATTTCTTAGGTCTCCAAATTCGCCAAATGGACGATGCAATCTTCATCCACCAAACGAAGTATACGGTGGAGTTGCTAAAGCGATTTGGAATGGAGAGTGCTTCCGGGAAAAAGACTCCAATGAGCACGACTACGCATCTTGACAAGGATACGGGCGGTAAGGATGTAGACATTCGTCTATATCGAGGTATGATAGGTAGTTTGCTTTATCTTACCGCAAGTAGGCCCGATATTATGTTCGCCGTATGCGTATGTGCTCGTTATCAATCTCAACCTAAGGAATCTCACTTAGTAGCGATAAAGCGTATTTTTCGCTATCTAAGTTACACTTTAGATTTTGGATTACTTTATCTGAAATCTAGCACATATGAGTTAATCTCATATAGTGATGCCGATTATGCGGGATGCAAATCCGACAGGAAAAGTACTAGTGGCACTTGCCATTTTATAGGAAATTTTCTTGTCTCTTGGTTTTCCAAGAAGCAAAATTCCGTATCACTTTCAACCACCGAGGCGGAATATATTGCCGCCGGTGCCGCGTGTGCTCAAGTTCTTTGGATGAGACACACACTTAAAGACTTTGGTATAAATTGTGATACTTGCCCTATCATGGTTGACAACCAAAGTGCAATATGTCTTTCCAAGAACCCGGTACACCATTCCCGTTCGAAACACATAGATGTCCGACACCACTTTTTAGATGATCATGTTGCTAAAAAGGACATCATTTTAGTGTACGTTGAAACCCAACAGCAAATCGCCGATATTTTCACGAAACCCCTAAAGGAGGACTCCTTTGTGCGGTTGCGTCGAGAATTGGGGATTATGGGTGAATCCGAGATATAGGATTCATGTTTCATTCAATAATTTTGCATGCAATTATATTTGGCAATATCTCATTCATGCTAGAATTATTGGATTTTTCGGAATTTATGTGATGTTTTGATTTTTCGTTCGATTTGTGCGTAATCGTCAAATTTTGAGTTTTCGATGTTTAATGGGGTAGTTTAGATGATTATTGAGAGTTTTGAGATATATCGTCCAAGCGTATTAAGGAGAGAAATTGATTATCATTTTTTGGACTCCTTAGTCGGTTCATGTTCAGTGACCGACCGACTAGATTGCGATCTAGTCGGTCAGTCAATGAACTGTGACCGACTAAATCTTGTCAGTAAATCTTGGATTCAGCCACTGTTTACAACTAGTCGGTTCAAGCTCATCGACCGACCGACTAGATCGTGATCTAGTCGGTCAGTGCTTGAACTGTAACTGACTAGTTGTGCCAGGGACTGTTTGGTCTTTTGCGATTTCGACCGACTTAAACTCGATCTAAACCGATTAATTCTCACTTTAGTCGGTTGATTTTCTTTTCCTCCAGCTCGAAACCCCGTCCTCCCTCAAAACCCCTCGACTTCCGATCGTTCTCCGGCCATTTTCCGGCCGTCTCCGTCGATCTCTACCGTCGGCCCCTCCTTCTAGGTGATCTCTTCTCCTTCTAGGGTTAGATTTCCTTTCCTAGAGCTAGGGCTTGCTCGATTTTTAGGGTTCTTAGGGTTTATCTATTTTTCGGCTAGGGCTTCTTCGTTTGATCTCCTTGTCCCGTGTCTTGCTTCGACTATGGCAAGAACACGTATTCCGATCACTCCGTCTAGCCCCTCTCTGATGACCGTTGATCCAAACCCTTCGGATCCCGAGCATCCAACCCCTCCGAAACGTCGAGCCAAGACCACCCAACCCTCGTCGTCTTCGCCTCCTCTCAAGAAGAAGAGGACGACGACCGCTAAACCTAGAGGTCAACCGAAACCCAAACCCAAGCCTAAGCCAAAGGCCAAAATTCTTGCCTCTCCCTCTTCGTTCCATACTCCTACCAATTCCGATACGGAGTATAACCCCGAGACCGAGACTCATAGGGAACCCACTCCTCCTATCCATCCCGAGTCTAGCACCCACCCTCGTACGTCTACCCGAAAGCCTAAGGGAAAGGGTCCGATGCCGGTGGGCGGTGTCGATATTTCGTTATGTCGCGATGACCCTTTGTGTCTCGCGGCGTATAACCGTATCGAACATTGCCCTCTGCTTCTGGAGCATTTCGTCCAGTTTAGCGACTTTATAGGGTTAGCTGATCTTCTGTCGTCGTCGGGTCTCCTCGATTATCTTCGATATGACTCGAAGGCGAATCCTCACCCCTACCCTAGATTAGTGAAGCTTTTCTATGCGAATAGGATCCGGGGTCAGTACGATCAGACCCACTCTGTTGAGACGACCGTTTTGGGGACTCCTATAGTCCTCACTGCGGAAATCTTAGGAGAGATTTTGGGTATCTCTTCGTCTGGCCTTCTTCCCTCTGATATCTCGGTTGACGATATTTCCTCTCTTGATCAGACCATCCTTTCAGAGATTTTCCATCAGATCCCTCCTGCCATGATTGTCGTGCCATTAAAATCCTTCAAGCCAAATGCGTGGGTCCTAAATCTGATTCTGAAGTCGTGCTTACTTCCCAAGTACGGCTCCTCATCTCTTCCGTCCCAGCCATTTTTTAAGCTTATCTATGCGATCTTCATAGGGAGCTCGATTAATTGGGCTCGAATTATACTCGATAAGATTGACTCTTTCGAGTGTATTCGAAAGTCCAATAAATCGGCTCATATCCCATATCCTTGCTTATTGACCCTCGTATTTCGTCATTTTCGTGTCACGTTGCCTCGTGACGATGAGCGTCCCCTTGGTCCTCCCCTGAATGCGACGGCCGTCAAGAAATCTCTTGCGGCGCTTCATCACGTTCAGAGGACGACACCTTCAGCGTCTGCCCCTGCCAGTGCCTCTGCTACTCCCGTTGCCACCCTTGATGATGTTGTCCAGATACTTCTTCGTCACGAGTCCCGCTTGGCTCGTACCGAGGAGGTAGTCTGCCGTATGGCTCGTCAGATGGGTGTTGAGCTTCCTCCTTCCGTGTCTGAGGATGAGGAGTTAGATGAGATGGCTGAGGAGGACATTGAGGAGCTGTGTCGTACTTCGACTCGTACCCCCGAGGGCACTTCTGCTGGTACTACTGCTGCTGGTGATACCTCTTCCGGTGCTGCTGTTGCTGCTACGTCTGCTGGTGCCCCCGAGAGCACACCTGTTGCCACCACTCCTGTGGTGGATACTCCGACTGGTGCTCCCGAGGCCACTACGGTTGCTGCTTCAGTGGTTGCCACTTCAGTCGTCGCTCCTGCTGATCCTTCGGACGTTCTTGCTGATCCAGTCACCTCCTCTGCTCCTGCTGAGCCTGCAGTAGCTTCTGATCCTCCCGCTGCCTCTTGAGTTTCTTCGAGGCCTCTCCTGATACTCATTGGATGATATATCTAGTTGTGAGAGATGTTGGGTAGGATAGTGTGGGTGGCTATGTATTTTGGATCATTTTGATGTTTTGTTTTGATATCTGTGCTGATGTATTTTGCATTCCGAGATGATGTATTTCTTTTTGTGATGATGTATGATGTATTTTTGTACCCCGATCTGTCGATCGTCGGTGTGTATATCGGTGATGTACTCTGCTTCATGCATTATATATATATATATATATATATATATCTCAGTTGACATTTCATTATTTTGTGCAATGTATAATTTTTATGTCTCTGATGTTTGATTTCGTCGCTCGACGATATTCACTTGGTTTAATAGAACGTTCTTCTATGAAAACATAGAATTGTTTTCCATGCGCTAAATTAACCAAGAAATGTTGATATTGGATAGTATATTCCATAACTCAATCCGTTAAATTGATTTGAGTTTTGATGATTTCGTTTTACGATTTTTCGACTTTGGTATCTTTGACACGCCTTGATTCAATTTGTACTTTTTCTCTTTGGTGTCACTTGAACCTTTGTCGTATTCTACGACTCCCGTGCTTTATAATTTGAGGCCATTGCTGTTGTCGTTGTTATCCTCCCGCTCTTTTTGCTTATGCCAAAGGGGGAGAGATATAATAATAACGATGTGCCAAATGAAAATTTAAAGCATTTCTCCAAGAATCTAACTTGATGTGTTAGATTCAGGGGGAGTTAAGATATATAAATGGATTTTCATATCCGATATTTCAATAATCTACGTTTGGTATTTCAATAATTCTAAAATCGATTCTCATTTAATATACTTCACTCGTCTGCTTGATGCGTATCATTTGTGTTTAAATTGGAATTAACGTGTCATCAATGCAGGGGGAGTAAGTAAATTTCATTTGAATTATTATTTTTGATTATTATTTATGTTGGTTTGTCATCACCAAAAAGGGGGAGAATGTTGGATATTGGACTCCCCGGATTTGGTTTTGGATGATGAACAAACATAAATGTATTATGAACTAACACTTTGTGAGCGCAGTTATGGAGATCGTCGCCAAATTCACATGAATATCAATAACGACGTCTCAAGACTTCTCAAAGCACGTGATCGTATGCCTAAAGCTTCGTTGAAGCTTATGGACCTATTTAGAAGTCATGAAGATTCGATTGAAGCTATTGAAGACGGTATCGTCAAGTTTATTTTATAGTCTTTAAGCTTCTTTCGTAGAATGTTAAGCCTTGAGTAGGTCTTACGTTTTAATTCTTCATAACGCTCATATCTTAGCTCTAGGATCTTAGTAGAAGTCCATACAATTCTTCCCGAAGCTTCGCGCTTCGATTCGGGACTTCTTGTGCAAGTTAGTTGGTTCAAGAAGAAGAACTGACCGACTAGATGGTGATCTAGTCGGTCAGCCAAGCTTCTTGGACCGACTAGTTTCAGTCAGTTAATTCTTAACTCTTTACTGTTTACAGTTAGTCGGTCTAAGTTGACTCAGCGACCGACTAGTTTGTGAACTAGTCGGTCAGTGATGCTTCTGTGACCGACTAGTTGAGCTTTCCCTGAACATGCACATTTGAGCTTGAGCTACTGTTTATCATTAGTCGGTCTGTGCTCTTTGTTCGACCGACTAGTTGATGAACTAGTCGGTCAACTTTCCTTCTTGGACCGACTAGTTTAGTTTACTGTACATGCCAAATTTTTCACCATACTTACTGTTTATCGTTAGTCGGTCTATGTTCATTTGGTGACCGACTAGTTGGTGAATTAGTCGGTCAACATTTGTTCTTGGACCGACTAAGTCTAATTCTTCTCAGACTTCAGTTTTATCTGTTAGTCGGTTCACGTTGAGTAACCGACCGACTAGTTGTGAAACTAGTCGGTCAGCTACTCTTCTTAGACCGACTAGTTCCTTTGTCTGTACTTTGATCTTTTCTCAGTTTACTCATTAGTCAGTTTACGTTAATTGACCGACCGACTAGTTGATAAACTAGTCGGTCGGTGATTGTTCTTTGACCGACTAGTTGGGTTCAGAAAAGAGCCGTTGGAGCTTTAATTGAAACGTTTTTCTCTCTCTCTCTCCTCTAACCTATATATACTTGTTAGGCTGCATTCATTGCTGCCAAGGCTGATATTAATGCAAGTTTAGAGTTCAAGAGAAATCAATCCAAGCTCATTCAAAGCTCATTCCCTCCATTCAATAATCTCTCCTAACTCTTACTTCCAAAGAGAGATTCATTGAGTGTGAAGCCTTCCAAGCCAAGTGCTTGATTCTAGGTCACCAACATCCCCAAAGCTCTCCATCGCTGTTCTACATCTTGGAGCTAGGGTTTGGTGCCACTTCTTCCTCAAAATCATCCTTGCCCTAATTCGTAAGCAATACTCAAGGCATAGGTATTTTGTTCGGTAAGAAGTTTCTTTATTTCATTTCATATTTGATTTGTAAGTTTCACTCTCGGTTGTGAGAGTGTGGTTGTGATCCCGGGTTGTGGGAGTCACAAATTATATTTTGTATGATTTGACTTGTGGAGGTTTTTCACAAGTATTTCATAGTGGAAATCTTGAGTTAGGGTTTCTAACTCAAGTATCCGGAGGGGATCCGGGTGGTTGGGACGTAGGATCACCGGGAACAAGTCGGGGAGACTTGGGTGGATCCGAACCCAGTAACATCTCTTGTTAGCGTTGTTAATTTTGTGTTGTCATTCAATTTAAGCTTCCGCAAATTGATTTGGTAGTTGTTTGCATTTTAATTTGGAATTATACTCCTTATTATTTTAAAGTACTATTCACCCCCCCCCCCCTCTAGTACTTGTGCAGTAGCTTGTAGGGCATTACACATGTGTCCCCGGAGCAACGGGAGGTGTCACGCGTGATCCAGGGGGTCAAACGACGAAGATTGCATCTTTCAGCCCCTCACCCGATCGGTTGATCATCTTCAACCGATCAGGTGATGCACGCGTGCACCACCCGGACGCAGCTTGGAGCTCACGAGAAGTCACCCGGTCGGTTCAGTGACTGGGTCAAAAGCTCAAACTCTCTGGAAATCGAAGCTGATTGCCAACCGATCGGGTGACCTTCACCCGATCGGTTCACCTGTAGCTGAATTCCAACAGCCAAGACATGAAGATCCAACCGGTCTCCTCACCTGGTCGGCACCAAGATCCAACCGACCGCATCATTGTTTCAACCGACCGGTTCATCCTGACCGGGTGAAATCCCGCATTGCGCTGTAATTCTGTGAAGCGGTTCACCCGATCGGTTGACTTGTCACCCGATCGGGTGATTTCGTTTTCTATAAATAGAACCCTATGTTTCCCAGATTCGGGTGTTGGTTATTTTTTGCTGTTTTCTTCATTTTGTGACGGCTGTAATTTTCCAGTTTTTGTAAGTTTTCAGATCTTTGTCAAACTTTAGTATCATCTTAATTGCTTTACTACCATCGCATTTCTATTGTCTGATCATGATTTTTATGGTCGATTTCTGTTTAGATCGTTTTTTACTAAATATGTGTGAGTAGTCCCCAAATCTGGGATTTTGGTGGAAACCCCTTCGTGGGCTCTTCCTGATGCACCCATAGGGCTAGGAAATCGATAGTGATTAGGAATCTAACGGTTACGCGGGGTGTTTTATTGTCATCGGTGGGAAAAAGACCGCATTTGACCGTTGGGCCAAGGGGGAATAAACTTGGCGGTTGACTCCCTAGCCATAGCTCACGCCCTTAGCGTAGACGTCAAATCCTAGCACGCGGGAGCGGCAGGATGAGACGTTGGGAGTTATCGTTGCGAGCTTAGTGCTCCCGGAGTCGATCAGTGTTAATGGACACGGGAGTGCCCACTGATCGAACCCGGGAAGTCCGGCGTATCATCCTGGGCACCGACCGGAATATCGGGCCCATGGGATGCCGGTACCACTTTCAGAGGCAACGTCTCACCTTTAGACCCTAATTCCGATCGCTATCCTACCCGTAGGCCGTATCGGCGAGAGTCGCTCGATAGGGTGGAAACCAAAGTCCCGGGTTTTTCCCTTCATATTGTCTATACCTTGCATTCCTTTACCGTGACAACCCATCATTCGATCTGGTCTAGCTCGCCCATGGGGTGATTTTGATCCTCTTTGACACAAGCACATCCACGCCTCCCTGAGTTTGACCCCCAAGCCATACTACAACACCGTGCGCTTGCGGTTACAAATATTTAAATCTCACGCCCCCATTCGCATCATTACACATATCCGGCGCGCAGCCGCTGGGGGGCGGGTCACGTTTATGGCGCCGTTGCCGGGGAGGCAACGTGCTTGTTATTTTTAGATTTCATGAACCCTAGTGTCTAGCTCACATCCCTACCTCGCGATAATTTTCGCATTCTTCTTTTTCCTTTTTATTTTCTTATTTTTATTTTTATCCTCATTTTTATTTCTTATCTTATCTGTTTCTTTCCCACTTTTCGCTTCATGGGTGTTTGTTGTTTTTCATGCGCATGAGTTCAAGAAGTCTCGACGACTTGATCCCCGTTGATCCAGAGATAAACGCCACCCTAAGGCGTTTGGCCGCCGAGAAGTGAAGAAGAGAGGATCCTGAAGCCATGGGGGAGAACACCCCACCTCACAAGTCCCTGTTGGAGTACTCGATGTCTTCGATCGAGTCCACCTCCGCCATCCGTCCTCTAGCTATTACGGCCCAAAGCTTCGAGCTTAAGCCATCTTTGGTGACGTGGATCCAGCAGGATCAATTTTCGGGTGCACCCATGGAGAGCCCGATTGAGCATTTAGACTCCTTCTTGGAGAAATGTGACACCTTCCGGATAAACGGTGTCACAACTGAGGCGATCCGACTGAAGCTGTTCCCCTTCTCCTTGCGAGATAAGGCCAAACTGTTGCTAAGGGGGAAGGACCCGAATACATTCAACACCTGGGAGAAACTCTCAAATGCTTTCCTGACGAAGTTCTTTCCTTCGGGGAAGACCATGAAGCTGAGGAGCGAGATCTCCTCCTTCTCCCAGGCCAGCCACGAGTCCTTGCATGAAGCTTGGACGAGATACAAGGAGATGCAGAGAAGATGTCCCCACCATGAGCTTCCCAAGTGGCAGATCATAAATCTGTTTTATAATGGGTTGAGGGACGATTTAAAATCTTCCATGGACGCCGCGGCTGGAGGGTCCTTCATGTCAAGAAGCGAAGAAGATGCCGGACAGATTCTGGAAAATATGGCATCTAACAATGAGCGATGGTGTGACGAGAGAGCCACACCAAGATCTGGGGGCATCCATAGAGTCGAGGACGTCGGCAAATTGTCAAGCAAGTTTGACTTGCTGTCGACCCAGATCTCCGCATTGATGGTAGGCGCCGGTGGAGCCGGTACACAACAGATTGCTGCAGTGGAATCCGAAGTTTTTGGAGAGTTCAACGGTGGTGACATCTCACCACCGTTGGATCAGGCTAGCGCATTATTTTACAATCCTACTGGGAATGCGCCTTTTCCACCACGAACCAACTCCAACCCGGCCTACTCTCCCAACAACCGGAATCATCCTAACCTTAGCTACCGTGTGCCTTATCAACAGCCAGCTCAGCAACAACATCAGATATATCAGCCGGCTAGGCCCCAGCAGCAGTTTCAGCAGCAGCAATTTCAGCAGCAATAACCTACACCACAGTATCAACAGTATGCTCCTAGGAATCAGCAGCCCACCCAGCAGCAATACGGCCAGCAGAGGGCCATTTCTCCGGTTGAGTCCCTCCGGACTCAATACATCGCCAATCAGGAGAAAAAAAATCTGAAGCTGGAGATGGGGCAAAGAGTCCTCACTGATCAGGTGACCCAGCTGGGGTTGCAAGTGGCGAACCTTCAGAGACCTCAGAATTTATTACCGCCACAGCCTGAGGTGAACCCTAGGGGGGTAAATCGGACCTTGGCGCTCACACATGAGCATGAGAATGTGTCCGCCATCGTCTTGAAGAGCGGAATGCATATACCTACGAGAGAGCCCCCCAAAGGACCGAAAGCACCGTTGGTCGTGGAACGACCAATTGAGAATTTAAATGACGACGGTGCTTCGTCGCCCAAGCCAACTATGCCAGAGGGAGTTCATAGAGAGGAGAAGAAAAAGGATGAGGAAGGGGACCTAAGAGTGTTCAAGCCCGTTGTGCCTTTCCCACAACGGCTTGCCAAAGCCAAAATCGATGAGAAGTATGGCAAATTCTTTGCCATGGTGAAAGATCTGAGCTTACAAATCCCCTTCCTCGAGGCCATCGAGACTATCCCCTCATATGCCAAATTTCTGAAATACTTGATGACACGGGGATCTAGAAAAGAGAAAGTCGTGTTAACGGCAGAGTGCAGCGCCCTCATTCAGCGCGCAAATCCGCCCAAGCTCAAGGACCCAGGAAGTTTCTCCATCCCTTGCTCTATCGGAGAAGTGCAAATCCAGAGGGCGCTCGTCGATCTAGGAGCGAGCGTCAGCTTAATGCCCCTATCGATGTACAAGAGAATAGGGATGGAAGACTTAGAACCCACCGGCATGACATTACAACTTGCTGACCGTTCGGTCAAGTACCCGGTGGGAGTAGTGGACAACCTCCACGTCGATGTGAGAGGAGTACAAGTGCCGGTTGATTTTGTGGTGATGGACATGCCGGAAGACAAGCATACCCCAATTATCCTTGGACGGCCCTTTATGGCAACCGCCGGAGTTTTGATAGACGTGAAGAATGGGAAGCTTTCCCTCAATGTGGGCCAAGAAAGAGTCGAATTTGACTTAGGCTTGTCGATGAAGCATCCAAACCCCCCGGACGATCCTAGTATCAGTGTGCTGGAGAACGAAGAAGATAGAGCTGTTGAAACAAGTGCCTGGGAAGTACTCTCAAGGAATCCCCCCGATAGCTTGGGGGACCTTGGAGAGCAAGTTGGCTCCCCAAAGAATGAAGTTGCTAATGAGGCGGTCGCGCGACATGTGATCCCTCCCGGATTCCCTAAGTCTACTCCTACGAGGAAAAAGGGGAAAGAACCCATGGACCTCACCGGTAATGAGGTCCGGATCCTGAAAAAGATCGCGGTAGACGCCAATTTGAGGGAGAAGCCCCCGGATCCTGTCGACAAAGGGAGGGTAGTTGAGCAAATCTTCTTACGTCCACCGACTACACCAATAGCCACAAGCTCTGGAGTTGAAGAGATGCCGGATTTTGGGCATCACTCGTATCGCCCACCATGAACATCATCAACGGGCGTCGAGCTAAACGACGTTAAACAAAAGCGCTTCATGGGAGGCAACCCATGCTCTAAACTTTTGTTTCAATTTTTAGGATTATTTTCAAATTTATTTTATCTATTTTTATAAATAAATCCAGCCGCAAGAACTTCCGTCATGGAACTTAGGCGATTTTTGGGTTTTTGCAGAAAACAAAGCCCCAACCGATCGGGTGATAACTCACCCGATCGGTTGGGATGTATCAGCTAACAGCCGTGTCTGCCACTAAATGAACCGACCGGGTGAGGAAAGAAGAGACCGGGTGAGCAGGCCGGGTGACCTGGGGAAACTCTCGGGAAAATTTCAGGGATTTGTCAACCGACCGGGTGACAAGAAGCGAGACCGGTTGAGGGACCGAGTGAGAAGCCCTAAACTTTCGGGAAAACGTGTGGAGTGGTCAACCGATCGGGTTACAACTCACCCGACCGGTTCACCTGTAGCAACTCTTCAGCCAAAGTCTTCGACCACGAAGTCAACCGATCGGGTGACAACTCACCCGACCGGGTCGACTTAAATCCCTATAAATGGCAGCCCCCGCCCGTTCGATCCACCCTCGCCCATTTTCGAATCCAAGACCGACGCTTCGACTCCCCCTCTTGCGCCTGACATCGTTCTTCCCCTAAATCAACCCCAATCGACCCCCCCCCCCCCCCTCCCCTATCCATCTCTCCATCGATTTCTCTCCATCCTCCTCGATTCCACCCGCACACAAAACCCTAACTTTCACCCATTCTCCCCCAATTTCGAAACTTGCTGAAGAGATTGTCGCGGCTTCACACGTGCTCCTATCGAGTAGCATTGGGGCGTCTACGAGCAACGATCTTCATCTCATTTGGGTAAACTCGCTCCTTAGCTCAATTTTTATTTTGCCCCAAATATTCCATTTTGCTCGTTGGTCGTGTTTGTGTGTCTTCATCATCTTTTTGCATACACACGACTCCTGCACAATGCCTCCCCGTAGTGCTAAGCCCACCGACGCCAGCTCTTCCAACCCTAGGCCCACCCGTCGCGCTCGTCGCACACAAACCCCCGCTCAACCCACCACAACCAATTCATCTACCACCCCCACACACCACTTCCCCCGCTTACATTGGCGATGCGTCATTCCAAGATGACGACCAATTCGATCGATTTGCTGCCATGATCCTCCTAGCTGGACATGGTGATCAGATAACTCAGGAGTCTGTCGACCGAGACCTGCCCTTTCTTCAAGGCTTCATTCACTACATTCGCACTGACCCACCCGGTGTCTCCGAGCTTCACATCCCACCCCCCACCACTATTGGTCCCCTGCACAGGCCCCCATCACCACCCCCAGAGGGTGGTGCCTCTGCCTGATACTTTCCCATCCCACTTTTGTCCACCCCTATTTCTAGTGCCCATCTATCTTTGCGGGGCCCTGCTTTACCACTGCTAGGGGGAGGACTCATTCACGTGTCGAACCGCTTCCTTTTTATTTATATTCATTTCACTTTGTTTTTGACATCCCCCTTGCATATCTCTGCACTTTCACGTTCATATCTCATTACTAGCATTGTCATGTCTAGCTTGGGGGAAGTCTATTTTGGGTCTGTTGTCGTGTTTTGTTTTTGTGTGTGTGCTTGTTTTATTTTTTGTGTGTCGTTTCATTTTTTCTTTCTTCTTCTATTTTTCGTGTCGTGTGGTTTGATTTTGATTTTTCTTTATTTTCAGTCTCGTATCTGTGTGTTTCTTGTTTTTCATGTCTTTTTGTATCTGTGCGTATTCCCCCCCATTTTCATTGCCCTCCCGTACTCACTCTTATTGCATTGAGGACAATGCAAGCTTCAGCTTGGGGGAGTCGCACTTTGTGCGTCATTTGAGTCTTTCTTTTTCGTTTTTGTGCCGTTTTCATCGTGTTTTAATTTTTCTTTTCTTCTTTTTATCTCTTTCTCCTAGAGATGAACCCTATGATGAATTGCCACAAAATCACACACACCTAGCATAGCATCGATAATCACACTCACTAACCCTAGGATATCGAGTCCTCTTACATTTCACGCATCGTGGGTCCACTTACCTTTTTGTGAGTCGTGCGTCGTGCCTAGCTGTTTGGTGTGCTTCTGCTTTGTGATTTTACTTTATAAACCTGTCTGGGAATGACCCCTAGATTATCACGAGTCGATATGAATAATGCGGTATTTGCTTCTCTTCCATGTTTCTGTATGCATGATTATATGCATATCGTATGCTTCATTTCGCATGTGTTGGGATTCCACAATTAAGGACTAGGATAACCCATTTAGCCCATGCTCTAATTAGCGAGAATAGTTTCCTTTACCCAAGTGTTTATATTCTGATTTCTTTTTTTGTTTTACTTGGTGCAAATCCCCTCGTCGTGTATCGTTCTCATACTTGGGAGAGTACACATGTGTATAGCCAAAAAACCCCAAAAATCCAAAAAAGAGAAAAGAAAAGAAAAACCCAAAAAAAGAAAAGAAAGAAAAATATTGTATAGCCAAAAATCCAAAAAAAAAATCCAAAAACCCAAAACCCGAAAAATTCCAGTGTGAATATTTTACTACTTGCCGAGAATAAAGGGAAGGCGAGAATTTGCACCGAATGTTCTTCTCCACATCATCTCAACCCCCATCGGTTTCGAAAACACTTGGCTTAGGAACTTTTTAGCTATTATCTAGGCTTTAGTGTGGTGATTTCCTTAACCCTAGTTGTGGAGCCCCTGACGCATGATATGTTTCGATTCTCTCTCTATTCTCAAGCATGCTTGAACTATATATTCACCGCTTTATTCAATTCGAATTGATATTTGGGTCATTTCCTGGATCTGTGAATATCGAGCTTTATCGCACATCGTTGATAGTGACACGGACTGCTAGCGCACGACCACACTCACTCGCGCTTCACCGCGTGGGCCCACGGCACTTGTCTGGACTCGTACTCCTTGGTTTAGTGATGTGATTTGGCGTTTGCTTGCTTGGTGTGTCGTTTTGATTTTGTTGGCCCTGACGGGCGATCTAGGATATAGAGTTTTCTTTTTCTCTCTTTCTCTCTATTTTTCCCCTCCGAGCTCTTACTCTCACTCGTCTTCCTCGAGGACGAGGAAGAGTTCAGCTTGGGGGATTTTGACGTGTGTTTATATTTCATATATTTACGCACGTTTTCTTCCGTGTTTTTCCGTATTTTACCGCCGTCTTATGTTTGTTTTCTCATGTTTTCTTGTTTTCTTTCACTTTTCCATGTTTTCCATATTTTGCAGGAGTTTACTGTCATATGGGGCATAAAACGATGATATCATGTGTCCCCAGATCAACGGGAGGAGTCACGCGTGATCCAGGGGTCAAACGACAAAGATTGCATCTTTCAGCCCCTCACCCGATCAGTTGATCATCTTCAACCGATCGGGTGATGCACGCGTGCACCACCCGGACACAGCTTGGAGCTCACGAGAAGTCACCCGGTTGGTTCAGTGACCGGGTCAAAAGCTCAAACTCTCTGGAAATCGAAGCTGATTGCCAACCGATCGGATGACCTTCACCCGATCGGTTCACATGTAGCTGAATTCCAACAGCCAAGACATGAAGATCCAACCAGTCTCCTCACCCGGTCGGCACCAAGATCCAACCGACCGGATCAATGTTTCAACCGACCGGTTCATCCTGACCGGGTGAAATCCCGCATTGCGATGTAATTCTGTGAAGCGGTTCACTCGATCGGTTGACTTGTCACCCGATCGGGTGATGTCATTTTCTATAAATAGAACCCTAGGTTTCCCAGATTCGGGAGTTGGTTATTTTTTGCTGTTTTCTTCATTTTGTGACGGCTGTAATTTTCCAGTTTTTGTAAGTTTTCAGATCTTTGTCAAACTTTAGTATTATCTTAATTGCTTTACTACCATCGCATTTCTATTGTCTGATCATGATTTTTACGGTCGATTTCTGTTTAGATCGTTTTTTACTAAATATGTGTGAGTAGTCTCCAAATCTGGGATTTTGGCGGAAACCCCTTCGTGGGCTCTTCCCGATGCGCCCATAGGGCTAGGAAATCGATAGGGATTAGGAATCTAACGGTTACGCGGGGTGTTTTATTGTCATCGGCAGGAAAAAGACCGCATTTGACCGTTGGGCCAAGGGGGAATAAACTTGACGGTTGACTCCCTAGCCATAGCTCACGCCCTTAGCGTAGACGTCGAATCCTAGTGCGCGGGAGCGTCAGGATGAGACGTTGGGAGTTATCGTTGCGAGCTTAGTGCTTCCGGAGTCGATCAGTGTTAATGGACACGGGAGTGCCCACTGATCAAACCCGGGAAGTCCGGCGTATCATCCTGGGCACCGACCGGAATATCGGGCACATGAGATGCCGGTACCACTTTCAGAGGCAACGTCTCACCTTTAGACCCTAATTCCGATCGCTATCCTACCCGTAGGCCGTATTGGCGAGAGTCGCTCGATAGGGTGGAAACTAAAGTCCCGGGTTTGTCCCTTCATATTGTCTATACCTTGCATTCCTTTACCGTGACAACCCATCATTCGATCTGGGCTAGCTCGCCCATGGTGTGATTTTGATCCTCTTTGACACAAGCACATCCATGCCTCCCTGAGTTTGACCCCCAAGCCACACTACTGTTGAATATTGGACTCCCCGGATTTGGTTTTGGATGATGAGCAAACATAAATAATTCATGAACTAACAATTTGTGAGCGCAGTATTGGAGATCGTCGCCAAATTCACGAGAACAATCAAAGCGACATCTCAAGACTTCTCAAGGATCGTATTCATTGCCTAAAGCTTCGTTGAAGCTCTTCGAATTCATGAAGAATTGATCGAAGCTCTCGAAGGCCATTCATTAAGGTTTTATTTATAGTCTTTTAGCTTCGATCTATAGAATGTTAAGCCTTGAGTATATCTTACAATTCTATCTTCATAACGCTCATATCGTAGCTCTAGGATCTTAGTACAAGTCCACTCTAACTTCCTCGAAGCATCGCGCTTCGATTCGGACTTGTTTGTGCATGTTAGTTGGTACAAGAAGAAGTACTGACCGACTAGATGGTGATTTAGTCGGTCAGCAGAGCTTCTTGAACCGACTAGTTTATGTTAATCTTTTCTTGTTCAGTACTGTTTACAGTTAGTCGGTCTATGTTGACTCACCGACCGACTAGTTTGTGAACTAGTCGGTCAGTGATGCTTCTTTGACCGACTAGTTGTGATTTACTGTACATGCCAAATTTCTCCTAAGCTACTGTTTACCGTTAGTCGGTCTAAGAACATTTGGTGACCGACTAGTTGACAATCTAGTCGGTCAACTTTTGTTCTTGGACCGACTAAGTCAATTTGCATTCAGACTATTTGCTTTTGCCTCTTAGTCGGTCTACGTTCACTGACTGACCGACTAGTTGAGAAACTAGTCGGTCAGAAAGTCTTCTTGGACCGACTAGATTTCTAGGTCTGAACTTCTATCTCTTCTCAGTTCTTCACTTAGTCGGTCCATGTTGTTTGACTGACCGACTAGTTGATGAACTAGTCGGTCAGTGGTTGTTCTTTGACCGACTAATTGCCTCAGATTTCTATCCGTTGTGACATGACCTAACTTGTTTTTATGGGACCCTATAAATACGAACCTAGGTCATTTCTCTCTAGGTTAGAGCTGCCATTAAGAGATTCATTGAGATTGAAAGAGATAGCTATTCTCACTCATTTCTAAAGCTCTCTTCTTCACAAGAAATCCATTCTCTCACTTTCTAGATCTAGAATCCATCTTGAGAGAAGTTTGTTCTTGGTGAGCCCTTCAAGCTCTAGCTTGATTCAAGTCTCCAAATCACTCCTAGGCACCCATTGCTGGTCATTTCTTTGGTGCTAGGTCTTGGTGACTTCATCTTCCTCAAATCCCTCCTTGCACCTATTTGGTAAGAAAACTCAAGGTATAAGATTTTGTGGTAAGATTGTTTATTTCATTATAAACTTGTTTATATTGCTTATTGATTCTCTCGGTTGTGAGAGAAGGTTGTGATCCCGGGTTGTGGGATTCACTATTGCCATTGCATGTATGATTTGATCTTGTGAAGGTTTTTCACAAGATATCATAGTGGAAATCTTGGGTTAGGGTTTCTAACCTAAGTATCCAGAGGGGATTTGGGTGGTTGGGACGTAGGATCACCGGGAACAAGTAGGAGAGACTTGGGTGGATCCGAACCCAGTAACATCTATTGTTAGCGTTGTTAATTTTGTTGTTGTCTTTCAATTTAAGCTTCCGCAAATTGATTTGGTAGTTGTTTGCACGATAATTAGGAATTATACTCCTCGTTATTTTTAAAGTACTATTCACCCCCCCCCCCCCCCCCCCTCTAGTACTTGTGCAGTAGCTTGTAAGGCATTACATTTGGTATCAGAGCCAGATACTTAGCTATGTCTACCAACGACAACAAGACCGTGCGTCCACCTTCCGACTATGGCACCTTCAAGAACTGTGAAGGAGCGTCTTCGGTGATGGAAGGACATTCCTCCACTAGGCCTCCATTCTTCAACGGTACCAACTACGGGTACTGGAAATGCCGGATGGAAACCTTCCTCCGGAGTGTATCTCTATGGAGGACCACAATGAAGGAATACATCGAGCCCGAAGAAGAAGACTTTGAGAAATGGACAACCGCGGAGGTCGCCGCGGAGGTAAGCAATGCCAAGGCAATGAACGCCTTGCAATGCGCATTGGAGCCCGAGGACTTCAATAAGATATGCACATGTAAGAGTGCATATCAAATTTGGAACTCCCTCCTCATTCTACATGAAGGGACGAGTAGGGTAAGAGACTCTAAACTCGTAGTTGTAAACAAAGATTACGAAATGTTTCATATGCAACAGGGCGAGAAGATGAAGGAATATTACGCTCGCTTCGTTGACATAATAAACGAGTTAGAGGCCCTCGGCAAATCCTACACCCAAAAGGAGAAGTGCTCGAAGCTTATCGAAGGACTTCCTTCTTCTTGGGAGAAACGTACCTTCGCCATCGAGGAAGGTAATGACATGAATAAGTATACCGTAGTTCAATTGATGGGTACTTTGATGTCATACGAGGTACGCAAAGATAGCAAGGTGAAGCTACAAGAAAAGATGAAGTCCTATTTGAACCAAGACGTGCCTAAGAAAAAGGCAATTGCATTCAAGGCGGCTTCATCCACCTCTACCGATGATGAGGACTCGGAAGAAGAAATGGACATGGAATCCATTACACTCATGGCAAAGAAGTTTAATCGCTTCTTCCGAAAGGGTAACTTCAAACAAAAATCTAAATTTACTTCTACTAACGCCTCTCCACCTTTGTGCTTTAAATGCAATAAGCCAGGACACATCAAAGCGGATTGTCCTCAAAACAAGCAAAAGGAGAAGTTGAAGGCGCCGAAGTTCGACAAGTCAAAGAAGTACAAAAAGGGGTACAAAAAGGGACTTGTCGGAGTAACATTCACCGACTCCGAGGATTCCTCAAGCGGAGAGTCGGACGATGAGAAACTGGAGCTAGCGCACATGTGCTTCATGGCAAGAGAGGAGCATGATCAAGGATCTTCCTCCTCCGATGATAGCGACGACGAAGGCGATGAGGTAACTATGGATGATCTTAGGGATGCTAACTCTCATTTATGGTCTAAATATACTAAATTAGTAAATAGATATACTAAAGTAAAAGATGACCTAGCTAGCATTCAAACCTCGCCTAAGACTATCATCACCAACAACGACACCGTTGTTGAAGAGTTAAGAAATAAGATTGTTAATCTCAAATCTAAACTTGAACATGTTAGCATTGATGATCCGGAAGAACATAGGATAGCGGATTTAACTTCTCAAAACTCGACTTTGAGTATTGAGAACGAGAATCTTAAATCTCGTGTTTATGTGCTCACATCGTAAGTATCCAACTTGGATACTTCTATGCGTTCTCTCAAAGAGAAATATGAGAACACATTAGGCCGAATTAATAAATTCAATAAGGGTAAGGACCTTTTGGATAAAATCCTAAGTGACTTACTTCCGGCCAATCACCACATTGGTTTGGGGTATACGATGGGATGTCCATCCAAAGCGGCCACTACTTTTGTTAGGCCAACTTCCGGTGACTCTACGAGTGGTAGCAAACACTCTATTGGTAGTTCATCTACCAATGGTGCTTCCACCTCGTCCACACCCTCTTTTGGAAAGAAACCCACTTTGGGTGGACCTCCAAAGAAGGGGCATGCTTATATGTACACCAATACTATGCCACGTAGGAACACACGTCCTACTCCACCGTCTCACACATATGATGATTTTTATGCAACACATTCTCGGGCACGTGCACACCATGTGAGACACCCTCACGCACGTGTTCCCACACATGCATATGTTCACCCACCTCATCATATGAATAATTCTCGTCGTGCACCATTCCATCATGTTCCTTATGCCTATCCACGACATGCATCACGTAGAAACCAACAACGCATGCATGCACCCAATAGGATGAGGGCACCCAAGATTTTCACTATTTGGAGCCCAAAGGACACAAGCATGGATGAAAAACAAGTATATATGAATGCTTATTTTTCGGATGTTGTGCATAGTAGAAATTATGTGGGGAAGTCTAAGTCCAATTGGACTTGGCTTCCAAAGGTCTAACCTTTGAGGACCCAATGGCCTTGGGTACCATGATATGAAATTTTCTATCTTTAGGTACTCAAGGAAAAGAAAAAGAAAAGGAGCAACAAATTTAAATCTAGCTCCAAAAGGAATTGGATACTCGATAGCGGGTGTTCAAAACACATGACGGGTGACGCTCAATTGCTCTCCGGAATAGTTCCCATTGCAAATGGAAACCGCGTCGTATTTGGAGACAACGAGAGCGGAACCATCATCGGTGTTGGTAAAGTGGGTAACCCGTCTAAACCCTTAATTAGTGATGTTTATCTAGTTAATGGTTTAAATCATAATCTTATTTCAATAAGCCAACTTTGTGACAAAGGTTACAAAGTTAGATTTGCGAAAGGATTATGTCATATTTCAAATGATAATAATAAGTTATTATTTTCCGGCACACGCCATAAAGACATTTATATTTTGGATCTTCCTAAGTCATTTGAACAATGTCTCGTTGCCAACACAAGTGAACAACACTTAAGGCATCGACACTTTGGACATGTGAACTTTGGAACACTTTATAAGCTTTCAAAATTAAATTCCATTAAAGGTTTTCCGAAGCTCGTTTTTGAAAAGAAAAGTTTTTGTGATTCTTGTCAACGTGGCAAGCTTCCTAAATCTTCATTTAAACCTAAGAAAAGCATTTCTACTAAACGGCCACTATAGCTATTACATCTAGATTTATTTGGGTCAACTAGAGTTGCTTCCTTAGGAAATGCAAGATATGGACTTGTCATCGTCAATGATTATTCTAGATTTACTTGGGTATTTTTCTTATGTAATAAAAATGAAGCTTTTGAAAACTTCACAATATTTGTGAAGAAAGTACAAAATCTCATCGGAACCACCATTGTCACTATTCATAGTGATCATGGGGGTGAATTTGAGAATGAGTCTTTCTCAAATTTTTGTGATGATCTTGGAATTACTCACACGTTTTCTTTCCCTCGCGCACCTCCTCAAAATGGTGTTGTTGAGAGGAAGAATAGAACGCTTGTGGAGTGTGCTCGCACTATGCTCGAAGATAGTCAACTTGGTTATCAATTTTAGGCGGAAGCGGTACACACCGCTTGTTATGTGTTTAATAGAATACTTTTGAGGCCTGGCACCAAACAAACTTGTTATGAATTGTTGTTTGGTAGATTGCCTCAAGTTAAACATTTTCGTGTTTTCGGCGCAAAATGTTTTATTAAAAACACATATGATAATCTGGACAAGTTTGATCCGAGATCGGATGAGGGGATATTTGTTGGGTATTCCTCACGTAGCAAAGCCTACCGGATATACAACAAAAGATCCTCTACGATCGAGGAATCACTTCATGTCTCTTTTAATGAGAATTTTATTACTTCTAGAATTTCAAATGATGATGATTCTATGGATGTTTTATGTGATTCGTTTGAAAATTCTAAGTCTATTGATTCAATTGATTCTATTGATACTAACCCGACTAATGAAGTTGTTGAAAATGTGCCTAGTGATCAAGGTATTCCCAAGCGGCTTCATACCGTTCGTGATCATCCCCATGAGCAAGTCATTGGCAATATTCATGATAGTGTCAAGACGAGATCGCAAGTGCACCACTTCGCCAATTGTGCCTTTGCCTCATCTATAGAGCCAAAGAATATAGTTGAAGCGTGCGAAGATAGTGCTTGGATACTTGCCATGGAGGAGAAACTCATTCAATTCGAGAGGAATGAGGTATGGGAGCTTGTTCCGTTGCCATCAAAGAACCACACCGTCATAGGGACAAAGTGGATCTTCAAGAACAAAACCGACGAAAACCAAGTCGTCGTCCGGAACAAAGCTCGGTTAGTAGCTCAAGGCTATCGGCAAGAGGAAGGTATCGATTTCGAAGAATCCTTCGCTCCGGTAGCTAGATTAGAATCAATTAGACTATTATTGTCTTTTGCATACCATAAAAATTTTAAATTATTTCAAATGGATGTTAAAAGTGCATTTTTAAACGGAGATGTTGTTGAGGAAGTTTACGTTTCTCAACCTCCGGGCTTCATAAATGAAAAATTTCCAAATCATGTTTTTAAACTAAAGAAAGCTCTTTATGGTTTGTGACAAGCTCCTCGAGCTTGGTATAATCGCCTAAAGAATTTTCTTTTGGATTTGAATTTTAAAATGGGCGAAGCCGATTCTACACTTTTTGTTAAGCATGCGAATAATGATATTTTATTAGTTCAAATTTATGTTGATGATATCATTTTCGGTGCTACTAACTTCACTCTTTGCGAAGAGTTTTCTAATGTTATGAAGGAACAATTTGAGATGAGCCACATGGGCGAACTCAAATATTTCTTAGGTCTCCAAATTCGCCAATTGAACGATGCAATCTTCATCCACCAAACGAAATACACGGTGGAGTTGCTTAAGCGATTTGGAATGGAGAGTGCTTCCGGGAAAAAGACTCCTATGAGCACGACTACGCATCTTGACAAGGATACGGGCGGTAAGGATGTAGACATTCGTCTATATCGAGGTATGATAGGTAGTTTACTCTATCTTACCGCAAGTAGGCCCGATATTATGTTTGCCGTATGCATATGTGCTCGTTATCAGTCTCAACCTAAGGAGTCTCACTTAGTAGCGGTTAAACGTATTTTTCGCTATCTAAGTTACACTTTAGATTTTGGATTACTTTATCCGAAATCTAGCACATATGAGTTAGTCTCATATAGTGACGCTGATTATGCGGGATGCAAATCCGACAGGAAGAGTACTAGTGGCACTTGCCATTTTCTAGGAAATTCCCTTGTCTCTTGGTTTTCCAAGAAGCAAAATTCGGTATCACTTTCAACCACCGAGGCGGAATACATTGTTGCCGGTGCCGCTTGTGCCCAGGTTCTTTGGATGAGACACACACTGAAGGATTTTGGTATTCATTGTGATACTAGCCCTATCATGGTGGATAACCAAAGTGCTATTTGTCTTTCAAAGAATCCGGTGCACCATTCCCGATCTAAACACATAGATGTCCGACACCATTTTTTAGATGATCATGTTGCTAAAAAGGACATCATATTAGTGTACGTTGAAACCCAAAAGCAAATCGCCGATATTTTCACGAAACCCCTAAAGGAGGACTCCTTTGTGCGGTTGCGTCGAGAATTGGGGATTATGGGTGAATCCGAGATATATGATTCATGTTTCATTCAATTATCTTGCATGCTATTATTTTTCGTGATATTTCGTTCATGCTAGATTTATTGAATTTTTGGGGATTTTATGTGATATGTTTGAATTTTTGCTCGAATTCTTATTTGAATGTCACATTTAAGATTTCGATGTTTTATGGGGTAGATTAGATGACTAATGAGAGGGTTAAGATGTTTCATCCAAGTGTTTTATGAAGAGAACTCATTTATCCACTTTTGGACTCTTCTAGTCGGTTTCAGTTCATCAGCCAACCGACTAGATGCTCATCTAGTCGGTCAGCAAGTGAACTCAGACCGACTAGTTCAAGCTTTAAACTTTCTATTGTCATTTTCTTCTTTTAGTCGGTCATAGTACTCTTACCGACCGACTAGATTGAAAACTAGTCGGTCAGTGATTATACTGCGACCGACTACCTCTAGCCCTAGATTTTTCTGTTTGCCTCTGTTTCGACTTAGTCAGTTTAAGCTCATTGACCGACCGACTAGATCGTAATCTAGTCGGTCAGTGCTTGAACTGTGACCGACTAAGTGCTCTAGGGCAATCGCGTCTTTTCGCATTCCAGACCGACTTAATCCTATTCTAACCGGTTATTTCCCATTCAAGTCGGTTGTTTTCTCTCCTCCAGCCCGAAAAACCCCTAAACCCGCTCGAGACCCTTCAGCTTCCCGTCGTCTCCGGCCACTTTTCCGGCCATCTCCGCCGTCCGTCGTCGTCGACCACTCCCCTAGGTATATCCCTCCTTCCTAGATCTCAGTTTTCTTCCCTATGGTGTGTTCTAGATCTCGTTTTCTCTTCTAGGCTCTAGGGTTTCGAAAATTGTTCTAGGGTTTCGGATTCTCTTTCTTAGGGTTTGTGCTTAGGATTGTTTAAGCTTAGGGTGTTTGATCCTATCCCGTCGCTTGATTGTACTCGTTGTGCCGCGATCATGGCACGAACGAGACTCCCGATTACATCTTCTGAGGCATCCCCTATGACCGTAGAGGGTGCTACCGCTTTGACCCCTCCTAAGCGTAGGGCCAAGACCTCTCGACCCCCCTCTTCGTCTTCAACTCCGTTGAAGAGGAAGAGGACGTCCAAGCCTAAACCTACCGGCCAATCGTCCAAGCCAAAACCTAAACCTAAAAAGTTTCGTGCACCCACTCCTCCCGGTGAGCGTTCAGATAGTGATTCTGAGGATGATTCCGATGAAGAATACACTCCTGAACATCCCGAGAAGGCACCTACTCCACCCCCTCCTCCTCCTCCTCCTAAGCCCCGTCAGGCTAAGGGTAAAGCTCCTATGCCAGTCGGCGGTGTAGATATATCGTTGTGCCACGATGACCCTCGGTGTCTCGCTGCGTACAACCGTATAGAACACTGCCCACTGCTGTTGGAGCATTACGTTCAGTTTTCTGATTTCCTTGGCCTTGCGGATCTTCTCTCCTATAGTGGCCTATTGGACTATCTTAGATAAGATGCTAAGGCGAACCCCAGACCATATCCTCGCCTGGTCAAATTATTCTATGCCAATTGTGTCCGGGGCCAGTACGATGAGTCTCACTCCATCGAGACTTCTGTTTTGGGGACTCCTATAGTCCTCACGGCAGAAATCTTGGGGGAGTTGATAGGTTGCTCGTCGTGTGGCCTCCCCCCGTCTGACATCTCTGTCGACGATATCTCCTCCCTCGATCAGCGGACCCTAGGCAAAATCTTCCAGGTTATCCCCCCTGCATTCATAGGAGTCCCTTCGAAATCATTCAAGCCGAATGCTTGGGTGATTAACCTGATCTTGAAATCATGCCTTCTTCCCAAGTATGGATCTTCTTCACTTCCATCTCAGCCGTTTCTGAAATTGATTTATGCTCTGTTTATGGGTAGCGAGATTAATTGGGCTCGCATTATACTCGATAAGATAGATTCTTTCGAGTGTATTCGCAAGACCACTAAATCTGCGCATATCCCATATCCGTGTCTCCTGACCTTGGTATTCCGTCGATTCGGTGTCCCCTTGCCCCCTGATGATGAGCGTCCCCTTGGTCCTTCTCTGAACGCGACGGCCGTTAAGAAATCTCTTGCGGCACTCCGTCACGTGCAGCGGTCGACACCTTCTGCATCTCAGGCCACTCCCTCAGCTGCTTCTGTCCCTCCTCCTTCAGCTGCTTCAGTCCCTCCTCATACCACCACACTTGATGATGTCGTACGGTTACTTCGTCGGCACGAGTCGCGTTTGGCTCGTACCGAGGAGGTCGTCTGCCGTATGGCTAGTTTGATGGGCGTTCAGCTTCCTCCTCCTGTTTCTGAGGATGAGGAGATGGACGATGAGGATATTGATGATCTTGTCACCTCCTTGGCTCGTGGCGATGAGGCCACTGCCACTGCTGCTGCTGCTGCTACCACATCTGCTCCTGGAGCTGGCACCTCTTCCGGTGCTCCAGAGGCTTCTGCACCAGTGGATTAGACTTCTGATGCTGCTGCTGCCCCTGCTGTCGAGCCTACTCCTGTTTTGACTGCTGTTGTTCCTGTTGAGACCCCTACCGTTGAGCCAGTCGTTGATGTCTCCACCCCTGCCCCGACGATCCCATCTGTTGACACGCCTCTCCTCCCTGCAGAGCCTGAGTCCACTCCGTCGACTGGACCCACGGAGACTGCAGATCCAGCCACTTCCTCGTGATCGTCTGTTTCGAGGACTCTCCACTGCTCATTGGATGATACATCTTATTGAGAGTACTTTGGGTTAGGATGGAGTGTTGGGGTTGTTTTGATGTATTTTGGTTATATGGATGTCGGTGTTGTATTTTGATGTTTTTTTGGGTATTGATGTTGATGTGTTGATGATGATGTTGTATTTTGATGTTTATATAGATGGTATGTTGCACTTGATATGATGTACTCGATGTGAGTTTTGGATGTACTCTTGGTATTCATATATATATATACATCGATGCTCTTTTTGTTTTACTTCGTCGTGCACATTTAATATTCGTTCAATGCATATGATATGTGAAATCATCGCTCGACGCATGTTAACTTGGTTAAATAGATTATATTTCTATAATTGTATAGAATTTTTTTCCATGCACACATTTAACCGAATGTTTCATTATTCAATAAATGAATAAATATTTGGTATTTTTGATGATTTTAATTTACGCTTTTTGATAATGGAGAATTTTGACACACTTTGATCTGATTTCGTCTCTTTTCCCTTGGTGTCAATTATGTCAATCGTCAATATCTACGACTCCCGATGTTTGGATTCTCCTTTTCCTAGTTGTTGTCGTTGTATGCCCCCCATTTTTGGGATAATGCCAAAGGGGAGAGATAATGATAATAAATAGGGCAAATGAAAATTTAACTCAATTTCCAAGATTCTAATTTGATGTGTTAGATTCAGGGGGAGTTAAGATATATATAAGGATTTTCAAAATCCGATATTTCAAAAATCGATTCTCGTTATATATCTTACTCGTCTGATTGATGCAATTTATATATATTCATTTTGGAATTAACGTGTCATCAATGCAGGGGGAGTAAGTATTTTACATTTGAATCATTATTTTTGATTATTATTTATGTTGGTTTGTCATCACCAAAAAGGGGGAGAATGTTGAATATTGGACTCCCCGGATTTGGTTTTGGATGATGAGCAAACATAAATAATTCATGAACTAACAATTTGTGAGCGCAGTATTGGAGATCGTCGCCAAATTCATGAGAACAATCAAAGCGACATCTCAAGACTTCTCAAGGATCGTATTCATTGCCTAAAGCTTCGTTGAAGCTCTTGGAATTCATGAAGAATTGATCGAAGCTCTCGAAGGCCATTCATTAAGGTTTTATTTATAGTCTTTTAGCTTCGATCTATAGAATGTTAAGCCTTGAGTATATCTTACGATTCTATCTTCATAACGCTCATATCGTAGCTCTAGGATCTTAGTACAAGTCCACTCTAACTTCCTCGAAGCATCGCGCTTCGATTCGGACTTGTTTGTGCATGTTAGTTGGTACAAGAAGAAGTACTGACCGACTAGATGGTGATCTAGTCGGTCAGCAGAGCTTCTTGAACCGACTAGTTTATGTTAATCTTTTCTTGTTCAGTACTGTTTACAGTTAGTCGGTCTACGTTGACTCACCGACCGACTAGTTTGTGAACTAGTCGGTCAGTGATGCTTCTTTGACCGACTAGTTGTGATTTACTGTACATGCCAAATTTCTCCTAAGCTACTGTTTACCGTTAGTCGGTCTAAGAACGTTTGGTGACCGACTAGTTGACAATCTAGTCGGTCAACTTTTGTTCTTGGACCGACTAAGTCAATTTGCATTCAGACTATTTGCTTTTGCCTCTTAGTCGGTCTACGTTCACTGACTGACCGACTAGTTGAGAAACTAGTCGGTCAGAAAGTCTTCTTGGACCGACTAGATTTCTAGGTCTGAACTTCTATCTCTTCTCAGTTCTTCACTTAGTCGGTCCATGTTGTTTGACTGACCGACTAGTTGATGAACTAGTCGGTCAGTGGTTGTTCTTTGACCGACTAGTTGCCTCAGATTTCTATCCGTTGTGACATGACCTAACTTGTTTTTATGGGACCCTATAAATACGAACCTAGGTCATTTCTCTCTAGGTTAGAGCTGCCATTAAGAGATTCATTGAGATTGAAAGAGATAGCTATTCTCACTCATTTCTAAAGCTCTCTTCCTCACAAGAAATCCATTCTATCACTTTCTAGATCTAGAATCCATCTTGAGAGAAGTTTGTTCTTGGTGAGCCTTTCAAGCTCTAGCTTGATTCAAGTCTCCAAATCACTCCTAGGCACCCATTGCTGGTCATTTCTTTGGTGCTAGGTCTTGGTGAATTCATCTTCCTCAAATCCCTCCTTGCACCTATTTGGTAAGAAAACTCAAGGTATAGGATTTTGTGGTAAGATTGTTTATTTCATTATAAACTTGTTTATATTGCTTATTGATTCTCTCGGTTGTGAGAGAAGGTTGTGATCCCGGGTTGTGGGATTCACTATTGCCATTGCATGTATGATTTGATCTTGTGAAGGTTTTTCACAAGATATCATAGTGGAAATCTTGGGTTAGGGTTTCTAACCTAAGTATCAGGAGGGGATCCGGGTGGTGAGGGGATCCGGGTGGTTGGGACGTAGGATCACCGGGAACAAGTCGGAGAGACTTGGGTGGATCCGAACCCAGTAACATCTATTGTTAGCGTTGTTAATTTTGTTGTTGTCTTTCAATTTAAGCTTCCGCAAATTGATTTGGTAGTTGTTTGCACGGTAATTAGGAATTATACTCCTCGTTATTTTTAAAGTACTATTCACCCCCCCCCCCCTCTAGTACTTGTGCAGTAGCTTGTAGGGCATTACAACTACAACACCGTGCGCTTGCGGTTACAAATATTTAAATCTCACGTCCCCATTCGCATCATTGCACATATCCGGCGCGCAGCCGCTGGGGGCGGGTCACAGGGAAGTCTCTATTCATGGGGTCATACTGCGTGAGCGAGTCGGGGAAGTGTCGGAGGAGGCTGCCGGCGTCGGAGGCCTCGGGGATCAGGTAACGCCGTGGGGGAGGCCGGCGTCGTGGCGGAGGGGGTCTGCGTTTACGTGGGTATCGCTGCCGTCGTGATCTACGCTGGAGGCGCTGTCACCGGTGATCTCCCGGGGAAGTCGCCGAGAACGGTCAGAGGGGGCTCTCGTCGTGTAGGCGTCACCTGCAGTCGCTGTTGACGGCGCTTGGCAGCGCTGCTGCCGCGCCGGAGTGGCGCTGCGAGCTGCCACATGCTGCTGCACGCTGCAGCAGCGCCTGGAGAGGCCGCGTGCGAGCGAGGCTGGGGCTGCGAGAGGATGTAAGCATGGTCGAAAATGTTTGTTGCACTCGGGAGTGGCGAATGAAACAAAGCCTAGGGCGGCGGTGCTGTGAGAATGTTGCGTTTGAAAGAAAAGAGGGGTTGCGTTCTCAGCTGTTGGGGGAAAGATAAACCATAGGCTATTAAAATAATAAGGATGGGTGAGTTGCTAGTTGGTGAGGTATAGGCCTTAGGTTTATTGAATAATATATATATATATATAAGAAAAGGATGGGTTTCTAAGGGCATCACGTGAGCCTTGCTGGGCTCTAAAGTTAGGGTCTAGGTTAGTTGGATTTGTTATTATAAAAAAAATAACACAAAAGATGTTCACCCTCTCTCTTCTGTGAACGTGCGGCCAGGGCGAAGACCAAGTTTATTTCTGATGTGAATATTATTTATAATTATTGGGTGAACGATGCTCTGTGTACTTAGGGTTAAACCGATATTAGGTTGGGCAAAAAGTGAAAGTAGGTCAAACGGAGCCCTAAAATTGTGAAATAAATACTGAGACGACCGGGACGACGAGAGAAAGAAGACAGAGAAGACGGATCACAATTCGACGTCGAGAAATGAAATTAAAAATAAAAAGGTCTAGCGACAAAAGTGAAAATCGTGACGTCTCTTCAAATAGGATCAAATCGTGGGAGAACGACCCGAGAAATGTCATTCCAAATTAGCGCCACCATTTAATACTCTCAGAGACGATCACAACGACATATCACACCAAAGTGTTCGAAAACAAACAAGGTCTAAAACAAATATGTGCACGGTCATCAGCACGTGCACGACGAAGATACGATCGGAAAGCGACCGTTACATCCTCCCCACCTTAGAATAAAGTCCGTCCTCGGACTTTCTAACTATAAATATAACACTAGCTAGACTAGTAGCTATCCTGATCACATCACACTATAATTCAACCAGGTATAGTCATTTACAAATGCTTATACATACACTAGGTAGTCAAACAATAACTCTGCTAACAAGTATATATTCATGCACCTATTCCAATCGTATATATATACATACATCCCTTATAACTACTACTAACCTAGCACAAACAATAGTTCAGATACTCACATAAGATTAGTCTCACACTAGCAAATACAATCATTGCTCTACGTATAGATAGCTACCTATGCACCAAACAAACATGGGTATACTACTCCCTAATATTTCCTAGTATACATCCAATACCAAACACATCAATGCATGTAGTCACACCATACCATTATTAAATCAAGTTTACTATATCTAATATACATTCACCACTACTATAATTTCACAATATATAGTCATTCAAATGCATGCAAATATTTCACCATATATTCACATCACATACGGTCCTATAACTGTATTTACGACACGCCACATATACCATAGTCACCAATACCTATAACTAAGCACATACTTACCCGTGCATGGTGCACACCCATACACGCTAACATTTCATTCATATATACCAACCATACCACTATATACTCAGCACATCTACACACCTAGTTTAGCTAGCACACATATGTTCACACAGGCAAGTCCTTAGTAAATAAATATACAACAAGACCAACACCTATAACTATATACTGGTATAGCGACCCACAATCATGTGCGTAACACAACCAGGCACAAACACTCCTATCACTATACATACATCAAACATCGCTATATGCAAACTACAGACTCACATAACAATATACTTAGAGTATACCCACTCAAGCTTGAGTGAGACTCAAACACATATCAGAATACTCTATATACGTAACACGGTAACTATACCTATACCAATACCATTCCAATGTATACACATCTACCAATACAACCATATACATACCATATGTCAATCACACCTAATATTTAGTCAGGTAACACTCATATAGTTCAAACACTTTATATACCATAATAATAATACAGACATCAGCACACGTATAATTATAATACCTTCCCTAATACATGCATTCACCGTATAGTCACACACATGTAGAACATATATTCACACCATATCCTACTACCTATAATTAGTATACCAACACATCTACACATACATAGCTAAGATGTGCAATAGTCATGTATACCTCATGGTATACACGCATACAACATCCCGTAAAAGCAAGCAATACCAATCCAAGTTATAATGATACTACCATATGTATGACACCTATGTACTCATGCAGCAAATACATAACTACTTACGTCTAAGCACAATCCGTAACTACGTACGAGCACATACTCACACATACTAACACATAGTTCATATAATATGCCTACCCACTTAACTATACGTACACCTATTATTATCACACCTAACAAACACATAGCTCTACCAACTTATTATTTCAACCATTATAAGTATCTCCAACTACATACACTTCATTAGATATTCCAACACTGATCTTATATACACAGACGTCCCTAGAGGGGTATAGCTATCCTCACACCTACCTATAAGTACTAACACACAAACAACTTCATAATATCATGAATAACTCTGAGTATGTATATATCACACAATAGGCAAACATTAATATACTATAGGGGAGTACACTCATTCAAGCCCACATACTCAACTTAGGTACATGCACCATGACAACATCACAAAGGTCCAAGGGCCTACTAACAAATTAGGGTTGACACAGTCATTGACGAGCGCTAAAGCCTAAGCAATAGAGGGAGATCGAGGTCGAGAGCGTGGCGAGGGAAGGATCGATAAGCACGAGTTCAGATAGGACGACTAGAAGGAGACAGCTTGGTTTAGTGAAACAGTGACTCAATTGTGAATGCTTAGGTAGAGGAAAGGGAGATGTAGTGGTACCCTTATAGGATACAGAAAGAAAATAGTGTAAATAACATAAGCTAAAATACGTGAAAACTGTTGTACTTCAAAAGTTGGAGTCCTCGTCTGTATAAAATATTTGGAGGTCGATAAAACAAGTTGCTCGAAACAAGTTTGAGTCGAATATGCATAATAAGAGAAAACGGTTTATTGGCTTATATAAAATTTTCAGGAGGGAAGTGAATCATTCACACGAACGTGAAGGACATAGATTAGAACATTCTATGCAGCAGTAATTTAATAATGTTGGTAAAAGTTTTGAAATTCAAAGAATGAAATTAAATTAACTGAAGAATTTAAGCTCATGTTAAATGCTTTCAAAGTCTTCAAGCTAGGGAAAATTTTAAAATAATTAATATTGAAACTACTTTTAGAGGAACCAGGATTTGCCAAAAAGAAACTGATTTACACAAAGCTCTTGACATACGAGCACAACGAGCCTGGTACGGATATATAAAAATAATTGAACTTCCATTTAGTTTAGAAATTATTCTAAAGGTATGTATGGTGAACGGAAAGATAATAATAACTTAGTAGTAGAATTATCAAAATTGGTAATAAAGCTTTAAAACCAAATTATGGAGGGTCTAGATCAGAAAATGGTTACGAAATAGTAATTTTACAAAAAAATCTGAAATAGGGAAAACGATGAGCATAAAGTCGACTTGCTGAAAGCTGAAGTGCCATGTGACTTGAAAAGTATATTAAAAGTTAGCGTGATGTGTCATTCGAATGGCATAAAATAAGAAAAGAAAATTATAAATCGAATTAGGCAAAATAAAAGTACGGTTCAGAATAAAATTAGTATATGAAGGGACAAGGTATTACATAGGTCGAAAAGTATAGGCTGGAAAAATGTCATAAGCTAGTATTTCAAAAATTTCGACAAAAGTTTTAAAAATTTAAGTCAACGAAAGAGTATGAAGTCTAAGTATATATATTAAAATTTTGAACAATTTTAAACTCAGGGAAAGAGGAAATCGAATAGTACTTTCAGAAGATTCAAGATTTGTAACGGAGAGATTTGAAAATTGACGACGATCGTCATGAGACGATCTCGTGAATCGAGGCAAGGAAAATGGTCGGATGATCAAAACATACATACGCCTAGGATATGAACCAGGAAAATCTACGGGGAAACTCCTACAGTCGACCAAATAAAGATTAAGAAACTAAGCGCTAAGACTTTCTAAGGAGCTAGACGGTAATGAAATGCGTTCAGCTTGGTCCGAAATCGATGAACCCAAGTGAACGACTGAAGAAATCCTAGAAGTCTAATATGGTCAGAGTTAGACAAGAACCACTAAGGTAACTCCTACGACGATTAAATCAATTCCTAGCAGGGAGTCTAACTAACAATCAGGGGCCTCTAACTAGCAAGCACAGACGTCTAACTGAGTCTTCTTACCACCTAGTGACATAGGAAAATGACTAGACTCAAGGCTTATGACTCGGATGTTGCAATTTATTTAATGGACATTTCATAGTTATTATCGTTGTTCCGATAATTCGCAGTTACATGACGGACCTGCATGGGCCACCAATAAAACCTGTCACGCCCCGCTTCCCAAAAATATGGAGGCGCGACGTGAGGGTTCGCTCAGACTTGAAGCTGCAAAGCTGCAAGTCCGATAAGCGTCAATAAACATTAAATGACAGGTCCTTGCAATTGCGATACGAAACAAAGATAATAATAAAGGAAATGAGACAAAAGAGAAATCTCAGAATATCCATAAAATAAGTTTCAACATCACAGAAAAAGCCACCAGGCTAAAAGAAGAGAATCTAAAAAAAGCCCCAGCATGGCCAACAAAAGTACAACGAACAAAGTAAAGGTGACACGCACTGACAACTAACAGTAATCCTAAAACAAAAGAAGCTCAGCAAGGTCACTAAGACTGGTCACCGGTGTCCACAAAACTCCTCCTGGGCAGACTTGGTCTCAGGCTCAGCGTCAGCAAAACACAATGTACTCAGCAACGGTCTCTGGCTCAGGGTCTAACATGTGGCACCCAAAAGAGTAAGGGGCACATGTCAGCAAGTCTACAAGAGACTTGTGCAAGGAAACTAGAAGTAAAGGTAAAGCAACCTAGCAGTTCTAGCATGATGCAATGACATGGCAGATATAGCATGAGTGCAACAAGTAAAGTAAAGTACGAGCATGGCATTTAAATCATGGCATGGATGTCAAGTTTTGTAAGAACAAACACAAGTACAAGGACAAGTCTAGTAAGCACGTCGTGCACAGAGATTACGCCTTTTGGCTAGAGTGGCTGATCGGGCCAACTCCTAAGCTCAAGTGATCGCTTATCCCTACCCCTCCACGTATATCGAGACAGGGCCTTACCCCCGAACACAGAATGCTCGCTTCTGGATCACGAGCCAGAAAGTGTTTTTCATGATGGCATAGGGGTGCACCTAGCCTGAACAAGGAAGTACAAGTATTGTAGCGTGTGCTACGAATGCAACATTCAACTTGGATGACATGTAAGATGCAATGCATGGCAGATAACAGTTTAAGTGCGTACAGATAAGGAATTTAAACATGGCAGATAACAATGCTTGAATGACATGGCAGGATGACAAATCTAGCTTCGTTGTCAAGCTAGATCTTAAAGTTGCGTCTAGACAGCTATCATTTCACTGGCTAGTCTCTTTTACGCTAAACGCAAGGAAGTGGCCTAAGACATGGCCTAAAGCAAAGGTTGGCATGTTTCACTTGCCTGAAAAGGGACGTGCTGATAGTCACAAGATCAAGGAGTCCAGTTCTGCCTATGCCCAAACACCAATCATCACACCAACCTACAGTCCCGTATTCATTATCTTCACTTAGTGAATTAACCAACACAATAAAATTACAGTTTTTATCTTGTTAACATGCGGTGTGGGTTCCTACGGAGAGAGACTTACCTCAACACAACGCGAGAGCTACTCTGACGTCGGGTAGCGACGTCAGGGGTTGGACTCTGTCAGTGTGCACGGTACAGAATGGCGGGTTCTCTGAGATGAAACACGTGCACGAAATAAGTTTGTAACGATGGACAAGAATTATTAGGCAATCCTAAAACGTCTAATGATCCGATTCTTAGCAAGTTTTCTGTCCTACGATGGTTTCATAACAATATTAATGAGCGTTAAATAACTAACATGTTATTTACATCAAGCTGCTAGTACAAATAAGCATACAATAATTTATCAAGCAACCTAGGCTATCATTAGCTAGAAGTAGCGTACACAAATCATTAATCCTACGAATTGTCACATTAACATCTATATTAATGTTATTAGCATGCAAAACAACATTTCTATTAAGCTACAAACTAGTTGACTAAGATGAACTTACTGATTATACCTACGCATTTAGTTCTCAATATTATAACTTATAAGATAAATCTGTGACCAATTTAACACATCACATTATAATAAACTTTAATACTATACCTATATAGTGATTAAAACCCTCAAACTGTTCACATGGCTCACCCTTGCAATAATATTACGTGCACACCTACACCAACTCACTGTAAACCTATATGAAAAGTACCTGCCTGCTGGTTCGCGTTGTTCACTTGTTCACAGGGAAGTCTCCATTCATGGGGTCATACTGCGTGAGCGAGTCGGGGAAGTGCCGGAGGGGATCTGCGAGGCTGTCGGCGCCAGAGGAAGGCCTCGGGGATCAAGGAACGTCGTGGGGGAGGCCGGCGTCGTGGCGGAGGGGGTCTGCATTTGCGTGGGTGTCGCTGCTGTCGTGATCTGCGCTGGAGGCGCTGTCACCGGCGATCTCCGGGGGAAGTCACCGAGAACGGGCAGACGGGGGTCTCGTCGTGTAGGCGTCGCCTGCAGTCGCTGTTGACGGCGCTTGCAGCGCTGCTGCCGCGCCGGAGTGGCGCTGCGAGCTGCCACATGCTGCGGCACGCTGCAGCAGCGCCTGGAGAGGCCGCGTGCGAGTGAGGCTGGGGCTGCGATAGGATGTAAGCGTGGGCGAAAATGTTTGCTGCGCTCGGGAGTTGCGGATGAAACAAAGCCTAGGGCGGCGACGCTGTGAGAATGTTGCGTTCGAAAGAAAAGAGGGGCTGCGTTCTCAGCTGTTGGGGGAAAGATAAACCCTAGGCTATTAAAATAATAAGGATGGGTGAGTTGCCAGTTGGTGAGGTATAGGCCTTAGGTTTATTGAATAATAATATATATATAAGAAAAGGATGGGTTTCTAAGGGCATCACGTGAGCCTTGCTGGGCTCTAAAGTTAGGGTCTAGGTTAGTTGAATTTGTTATTATAAAAATAAATAAATAAATAACACAAAAGATGTTCACCCACTCTCTTCTGTGAACGTGCGGCCAGGGCAAAGACCAAGTTTATTTTTGATGTGAATATTATTAATAATTATTGGGTGAACGATGCTATGTGTACTAAGGGTTAAACCGATATTAGGTTGGGCAAAAAGTGAAAGTAGGTCAAACGGAGCCCTAAAATTATGAAATAAATACTGAGGCGACCTGGACGACGAGAGAAAGAAGAAGAGAAGACGGATCACAATTCGACGTCGAGAAATGAAATTAAAAATAAAAAGGTCTAGTGATAAAAGTGAAAATCGTGACATCTCTTCAAATAGGATCAAATCGTGGGAGAACGACCCGAGAAATGTCGTTCCAAATTACGCCACCATTTAATACTCTCAGAGACGATCACAACGACATATCACACTAAAGTGTTCGAAAACAAACAAGGTCTAAAACAAATACGTGCACGGTCATCAGCACGTGCACGACGAAGATACGATCGGAAAGCGACCGTTACAGAGGGGGCTAGGCCGGCGGCAACGCCGCCGGCGGGCAAAATCTAGGGTTTACACAAAAATAAAACCCTAAAAATTTGATTTTTGGGATGAAAAATTCGTCGTTTTCAAGGCGACAATCAATCCCCATATCGATCTTACGAGATCTAGAGGAGGGGCAATCATATGTATGATTAAAAACATCGTTTTGGTGATTTTTACCTCTATATCCGTCCTCCGGATATAGCGACGGTTGCACGAAGCCCTACACGGATGACGACGCTCGATTGAGGAAGCCTTGCACAGCGCTCGTGAATCTCTCATCTCCTCTCGCCTTTGCCTTCGCAACGAACGAAAGAAATTTTTGTGAAAAGAAAAATTTTAGAGGCTCGTGCTGATAACGTGTTATGAATCAACTATTTGTGGAGGAGCCCCCACCTCTTTATTTATAGGCAATATGAGAGAATACAAACATGGGCTACAAAGATATTGACCTATCTCTAGGATAGCCCAGAATCTCAACCAACACGGTTAAATAACCGTTCACAACAATCTTCACGTAAAAAAATAGAAATATCATCTATTCACGATCAGCACATTGAGTAGAACCCAAAGATTATTAAAAACTTTTCGGGTGTGTTTGGTTAGTGGGAAAAGGAAAGAAAAGGAAGGAAAATAAGAAGGAAAATGATTTTCCATTGTTTGGCTTAAAAGAAAAGTGAAAAGAAAAAGAAAATGAAGGAAAAGAGTGGAAAATAAATAGTAAAACTTTTCTTTCAACTTTTCCTTCTCTTGACCCAAGGAAAATGAGAGAAAATAAAGCAAAACTAACTATTCTCACATTTATGCATTTGTGTTTTTTAACAAATATAATCGGTAGCTATTTTTAATGAATTCATGAATAATTCATGAATTCTTTTCAAAAAATTATGAATGAATTTTTCAAAAAATCACGAATTATTATCAAAATTTTACACATGAATTATTTAAAATTCGCAAATTATTCAAAATTTACAAATTTTTCCCGAATTTTCAAAATAGTATGTGAATAATTCGGAATTTTTTGAAAATCATGAATATTTAAATTATTTTTATTCATGAACTTGTTCAAAAATTCACGAATAATTCGTGTAATTTTCGTGTTTTGCTTGAAAAATTCGTGCACGAATTTTTCTAATAGCTTGCAAATTATTTCCAATGTTTTCATATAATTTGTAAATTATTTATGTACTATTTAATATCACATTATTTATGAATCATGATATTTGTATGGTTAGAAAATTATTTGTTAGAATTCGTAATTTATTTGCTAACTTTCTGAATTATTCAGAACAACTAACAAACTTTTAATTTATTATGAGACTAAAATACCTCTTAAATTTTTTAAGCAAATTATTTATAAAGTTAGCAAATACACATCTTAAATTATTTAGCAAAAACACCTCTTAATTTTTTTTGTTTTGAATTAATAACATAATGAAAGAAATTTCCTTATTTTCCTTTGAACTTTCTTCAAAATTTTCTTTGGCAACCAAACATGAGAAAGAATCTCATTTCATTTTCATTTCACTTTCCTTTCTATTTCTTTTTCATTTCACTTTTCTTTCATACATTTTCTTTCAATCCAAACACACCCTTCAGGAAAATCATTTTCTCTTCTCCGGAGAGAACACTAGACAAAATAAATAAATTAATTAATTAATTAAAAAGACAGAAAAGGCAACCTCGTGACTTTGTCACTTCATTTTATAGAAATTATAAATAAAAAGTTAAAGACGGTAATTAAAAGCACCATCTCCAACTCTACAAATTACAAACCGATTGCCTTTCTTAAACGGCAAACTACACACAAAAATCCAAAATTTCCGTACAACAAACCTAAAAGATTAAAGAAAAAGCCAAGAAATCTTTACATTTTACATTTCCATCCACCGTCTGCCTCTTTAATCAGCCACTTCCGATGGAGCAGCCGCTGGCGGATTTCTCCCCGCCGCTTCTCCTCGTTCAAGATCCCTTTCACCTCGATCCAACCTCAGATCCCCATACAAAAACCTCTTGATCACCAAGATCCGACCCTTGGCCCCGCTCGCAGCCCCATCACTGCTGCTCCTATCATGGATTTCGATACTAACCTCCTGATTCATCGCCGAATCCGACGAGGATTCGCTCGAGTGGTCTGCACACTGCTGAGCGGGCGGCGGCGGCGGAGGGGTCTTCGGCGACTCTATCTCGACCAGAGATCTGCAAAGGGGGCAGGAATTGTGGGACCCAAACCACATATCAATGCACTCGATGTGGAAGCGGTGGTCGCACCGGGGGAGCACCCGAACCTTCTCCCCATCCTCGAACTCGTTCAGGCACACGGCGCACTCCGCCGCCACGTCATCGTCCTCGCCGAGGACGTCGTCGTCGGAGAAGACGAAGACGGGGAGGGAATTGAGGACGTCGGGTTCGAGTCCGCGGGGAGCGTCCGGCGATGGCGCGGCGAGCTCGCCGGAGGCGAAGACGAGGGGGTTGCGCTGGCGGCGGCGGAGTCGGCGGCGGAGTCGGCGGCCGCGGCGGTAGACGCGCCATCGGACGTAGAGGTGGATGCAGAGGATGAGGATGACGACGGTGAAGAGGACGACCATGGCAGCAAGCATGAGCTTGCCGCTCAGGGCGTAGCCACGTGGCGGCAGGATCCGGTTCGGCGGTTTCCGGGTCGGGTCAAGGGCCACGGTGCCCGGGGTGCCGCTGTTGTTGCCTGGATCCATTTATCGGGTATCGGGTTGTAATTGCTGTTGGAGAGCAGAGGAGCAAGCTTGGGGAACTGGGAGGAATGACGAAGGGGGAGGGGGGTGTCTTTATAGATGCGGTGGTTTTTTGATTAGCAGGCAGAAGGCGGGTAGAGAGTGGGACACATAGCTTATCTAGTCAGAATAATAAATGACTTAAATAACCTTGATGTGGACTCATTAAATAGATGAGAGAAAAAAGTAGCTTTAAGTTAATCCAATAGAAATTTTAGGTAACAGGGGCAAAATAGGACTTCAGAGATGGCAGAGAAGAGGGTGGCCCACGGCGCGTGGAATCCGAAACGCCGTGTAGAATCAATGCCAACCTCCCAGCAACGATTTACAACAGATACCCATGTCGGCACCCATTATCCAGGGTCGGGCCCATCTTCGCGGTGATAATAATGCTGCCTTCGTGTGGCCCCAACTCGCTTGGGGCCCACAACAAAAAAAATATACTAAAAATCAAGATTTAATGAACACGTGGGAAACTGGATTCTGGTTCCAAGCCAGTTGAGGACGAAGCTTCGCGCTCCCCAACCGCTTGGAGGCGTGGACGTGAACTGAGAAACAATGAAGTCTCCGGGAAAGTTCGAATTCGATGCATTAGCGTTTTTTCGATTTTTTTTTTGTTGTTGTATCGAGATCATAATTAGTTCAAAAATTAATGGGATGGATTCCGTTTTTTCGGTTTTTTTCCCGTTGTATCAGGAACACAATCCATTCGAAAATTAGGCTGTCACTATCGATGCACAGAAGACGTGCTTCGATTATGACGATGTATTACCCACTAAAGAGGCATCAAGTTCATTATCAGAGAAGACACATGGCTAAAGTAAGCTCGACAAATACCTAATGATGGTGAAAACCCATCCCCGAAATCAAATTAACAAAATACATAGTCATAACATGTGCCCGTAGGGCACGGTGAAGGTCGTCTCCCAGGTGCGAAATTGAGGAGGACAGTCTGTTAACGGGTGAAATGGCGATAGGATAGTCGTCTATCGGGCGCAAGAATGCCGTGGAAGTCGTCTCCCGGGGGCAATATTGACGGCGAAAAGAAAACCGGGGTCAGTCGTCGCAAGGGCACATTAGTATTAAATAAAGCGCAAAAAAATGTTGGTGCAAACCGGAAAAAGAGCGATGACAACCTCGTAAATAGGGGAAAGATGAGTTGTCTTTCAGTTTTAGTAAAAACAATGGCAAACTTGCAAATAAGGGAATGTGGTGTAACATTGTGTGGATTCAACCGAAACAATCAACTACACACCCAACCACTAAGCGACACTCCATTGGGCTCTCCACTCTCCCAACACGTTGTCCTATTCATATTATGATGACATGAAGGACGAAGATTCATTTACGATACAAATTAATTTACGATACAAAGAAATTTAATTCAAATGATTCATTTACGATCCAAATTGTCATAACCCGTGCCCATATGGCACGATGAAGGTCGTTTTTCGGGTGCAAAACTGAGGAGGACAGTCAGTAAACGGGGGAAATGACGACATGGTAGTTGGCTCACGGGCGCAAGAATGACGAGGATGTCGTTTCCCGGGGGCAATATTGATGTGCGAAAAGAAAACATGGGTCAGTCGACGTAGGGGCGCAACAGTAGGGACTAAAGTGCAAAACAGCGTTGGTGCAGAGCGGAAAAAGAGCGATGTATAACGCGTAAATTGGGGGAAGATGAGTGGTCTTTTAGTTGTGGGGAAAAATAACGGCGAATTTGCAAATAAGGGGAATGTGGTGGCCTTTTTTGTTTAGGTTTCACCAAAATACTCAACTCCACACCCAACCACTCACCCAAACTTTATAGTGCTATCTACTCTACCAAACAATTTTAAATAGTCATAATTTGATACAAATTAATGTACGATTAAAAAAATTTAATTCCTTACAAAATTTAGTATCCTTCACATGTAGTTTCTCTCTAAAATTTAGTGCCCTCCAAAATTAGTACTCGTAAAATTGCAAATTAGCGTAGTACATCATACAAAGGATACATTGCATAATCCAAAATATGGGAAAGGTCCAAAGGAGTAGAAGATGAAAAAATATGAAAAGGTACAATTTGAACTACATAAGGTTCCATTTACCATATAGTCAATATTTCTGTAAATATTGAATTTATCAGAAAGACGACCATTATTAGTTGCAATCAACCAGAAAATTAGTCAAAAGCATCACTATTGCAGATAAAGGGTAATTTTACGATATAAAGAAATTTACTTCCTTACAAATTCTTCTTTACAAAATTAAGTATCCTTCAAATTTAGTTTCACTCTAAAATTTAGTACCCTACAAATTTAGTACTCGTAAAATTGCAAATTAGCGTAATACATCATACGAAGGATACATTGCATAATCTGCAAATATGGAAAAGGTCCAAAGGAGTATAAGATGAAAAAATATGAAAAGGCACAATTTGAATTACAGAAGTTTCCATTTACCATATAGTCAATATTTCCACAAATATTGAATTTTTCTGAAAGACGACCATTGTAAATTGCAATCAACCAGAAAAGTAGTCAAAAGCATCACCATTGCAGACAAAGGGTAATTTTATTTGCAAATAGACTTATTCAAATGTATGATAATACTATTTTACATGATCGCATAATAACAAAATGTAACACTTTAGTTCTTGAAATTTTTTTGATGTTTCAATCCAACCCAAATGGTAAATAAAAATCGTCCTTGCTATTAGTACGGAAATATTAAGTTAGTACATAAATTTAGTATAAAAATAGCATTGCTTGTGCAATATAGTTATGGGCAAAACATTCCAAGATATTGAAACTACATTAGGAAGATATGAACGAAGGATATGAATCTCAAAAGATCTGAAGTATCTCACTGGTAGAGTACATGCGATGATTTTCATTTGGATTGTAAAATACTCCATCATGCTGCAGTAGAAAACTTTCTCATGAAAACATTGTAAAGAGAAAAAGTATCAATCATAAGCCATAATGGAGTGTTATGTGGATGCGCAATAACCTGGGAAATTTACAAACAAAAATTTGTTAGAGAAATGAAGATATAAATTTGCTAATATTAATAATATAAAATTAAGACATTATTTACTGTATTCAGTTGGAGGGTTGATGATCGTGGTGTGTGTAACCAATTAAGCTCAGCAAGAACCATCTTCCAATTCTGTAACAAAAATATTAGAGTGTTGTTATTTGCACCACAAAAATTTATGAATACACTACACTACTTGGTTCACCACACCTATATTTTTAACATCAGATATTCGGATTTGGAGATCCAAACGGCTCTAATACAATATATGTGTAAATCCGAACACAATACATGTTTTATTATACTGTTCAGCTTTGCAATTCTGAATGGAAGAATAAAAGTATTAGAGCCGTTCGGATCTCTAAATCCAAACATCTGATGTTAAATATATAGGTGTGGTGAATCAAGTAGTGTGGTGTATTCATAAATTTCTGTGGTGCGAATAACAACACTCAAAATGTTATTATGATGTTCATTGAAAACAATGTATTTGGCAAAAAATTCTTCTTTTTTATATGTTACTTCAGAAAAACATGTTAATTTTGCATCCATATTAGATGTCGCATTTGCTTCTACCGTTCTTTTTGCAACTTTCTGAAGATAATATAATAATAATAAATAGTTACCTATTTAAATAATCTTATTATGAAAATGAGTAATTCTGTAATGTCAAGCATACCTTATCAAACCAAATTCTCTTATAATCACGTAGCGTGACATCTATATTATTGTTTTGAAGCAAATTAACCTATATGTTAAAAATAATTAATAAAAAATGCAATCAAATATATAGGAAAATGTTATAAACGGGCTTCTTGGTGGGCCTACCCGTTAGTGGGTATCCACCCATTATGTAACCCTACCACTATAAATATAGGGCTATGGTCTCCATAGCCGCCAAGTTTATAACACGTTATCAGCACGCTCAAAGCTAAGCCGAACCCCTGCCGACGGACGGACGCGACGCGAACGGGCTTCCTTCACCGAACGTCGCTAGATCCGGCGGGTAGGATCTAGAGGTAACTTTCTCTCTAGATCTAAATTTTGCATATGCGCATATGTGGTGATTCAATTTTTTGGATCAATCGATCAAAAATATACCGTTTTATTGATAAAAATCACCCCTTTTTCAATAAAAAACGTATTTTTGGAAGAAAAAAATTGGTTTTCCCACTAAAAATCGGATTTTTACCCGTCTTTTTCTCCAAAAATCACCCAAACCCTAAAAGGGTTCACCCACGCCCCCCCCCCCCGTCGCCGGCAGCGGCGGGGCCTTCCCGCCGTCGCTGCGGCGGGGGCAACCCCCGTCGCGGCAGGCGGGGGCTCCCCACCGCCTGTAGCGGCGGGCAACCCCCGCCGCGACAGGCGGCAACCCCCGCCGCCTGCGGCAGGCGGCGGGCAACCCCCGCCGCCTGCGGCAGGCGAGGGCAACCCC